>JAHWFP010192480.1:7777-30292 GCA_023313725.1 Lithobius niger
CAATGATTTGTTCTGTTGACAAACAGAACAAATCATTGAAAGAAGATTCGTGCAACACTACAGAGTTAACGTCCGGATACAAGAAATCTCACAAAATGATCGGGAGTGGACACAAAACAAATGTTGATTTGTAGCTCCACTTTGTTCTACGTATGTAAACAAACGAGAGAGTTTGACAACTAACACTGTCAGTGTATTTGTTTTCCCCGTTTAACTAGGATTTACACACGTTTCAAGGTAACACGTGTAAATTCATTGTAAACTATTTTCGACTCGCCAGGCTTTTGTTATCGAAAGTAATAGAACACTGCCGAAATCACGAGACGGCTACGGTCGATTTAACAGTTGCCGTACGCAGTCCAACAGTTTTTCGTGTTAGGTAGTATGCTAATTCTACACGTGGAGCTCGTCTTATTCTTCATTTGTCTTATTTTACCTTACCTTTATTTAAAAAAAAAGTATAGGGATTTAATTTAATATTTCACTATTATCTTGTTTGTTTGGATTTTGGGCAGCTGAATTTACATGGCTTGCATGCGTTACTTGTTGTTGCCTGGCAACCATAGGGGAGGATGAATGATGCGTTAAGCGCGAGCGACGTTTATATTTTCAGTAACGAACCTTTATATCGTTTTTAAAAGTACTTCTAGTGGAACAAACATTTTCTCACTTCACTGTGTTATGAAAGTAACCACAAATTATCTTTCTCTGCTGCTAAAATTATTTTATGTGTTGACGTAGCCATAACAACGTCTCAAAACGATCATTCCAATTGAATTCATTGCTAATGCACGGACCACCTCAATCCGATTGTGTACGTAGCGCTGCCAAACCATGGAAGAATGCTTGGTAACGGGTAATGAATGGCCAAGAGTGCACCTTGCATGCACCTAAAACAAGCAAGCGAGGTCACGACTTAAACAATCGATGATAATATCAAGTCATTCTCTTAGTGGCCCTACTATAGCTGTGAGGCCAGAGTCAATACATATACCAAGAATATTCAAACAAAAAGAACAAAATAATAATAATTATAATAGTAATAATAAAAATAATAATAATAATAAGACTTTTAAGTATAAGCCCACCGTAGATACTCGTTCAGGTGCACAACTCTCAGTCTGTTCTTAAAGCTAGAAAGCATTAGGGACGTAATTACCTCTTTAGTGAGACCATTCCAAACCTTAACCACACGATTAAAGAAAAAAATTTTTGACAATCACGCTAGAATGGTAAGACAACTAATTTAAAAGGACGTCCCCTCGTTCTCACAACATGTCTAATGGTACAAAATCTGCTGGACTTCACATTGCAAATTCCTTGAAGCAGAGCATAGGTCAAAGCGAAGTCGTACTAAGACTGTGCAAATCAAGTGAGTCAGCGTTTAGAAATTTTAAATGCTCCCTATAAGTCTTATTCTGCAAGCCAGGAAAATACTTGGTAAAGAGTCGCTGCACCGACTTGACGTGATCAACATCCTTAATCAAATGTGGTGACCAAACTGGGTTTGCATATTCAAGAGTCACAATTAGACGATTCGTTAGCACAGTTTCAAAATGGTACTTTTCCCACGCAGTGTGTCTAACAGGCCATAGTCAATCATCCGTAGGTACTGTAATTTTACTCCAGTTCTCTTATGTTTTCTTCCGTTATTTATATTATTAATAATTATATTATTTTTCATTATTTGAACCTCCTCACTGCAGCAATTTTAAGGGAAGTAGGATGATAGTTTGTTACTGATAATGAACGGTCAATATAAGGACACTTTGAATATTGTAATCTTTTGTACCACTGCATATTAATCAAAACTTATCCAAAACAAAGCATGCAACTATAAAGCCATGTGACAATTCGACCTCGGTAAGGATACGTCGTTAGGAGCAAGTCTTTACAGAGATATTATATTCGCCTATTTAACCATCGTCTTTTATTTTATTGCTCTGCACCAATACTTGTAACATCGAAAAAAATATTCTACGCATTTTATGTATTGTAACATGGAAAGCCTTCTTATCCCAATTACAAAGTTCAGTGTTTAGACATTCCGAACTAAACACTACATGGACTTTCACGTGACAATCTATCCATTTTTGTACGCTGTCTAAACAAACTGCGTTTTGCAATAACAGCAAATTATTTCGTCGAATAAATACCGAACCAATTTACGTTGCCTCTTGGATTTATGGCAACGTAAATAAACAACGTATATAGGTTTGCATTCGTATTTATTTAACATTTCTTGAGGTTATATGGCGTTCTGTCTTGTTTTGTCCAGCAAGTGAAATTCTTAGTTCACAGACGGAGATTGTCAACAAGCCAATCTGGAAAAATGAGAATTTCTTCTGGCCAAAAGATGAATTACAGATTTTTTTTTGGCAACAGCATATTTTTAATACAGACAGAAGTCCAGTATGAAATAACTGAGGACAAAATGGTGAATACAAGCAAATTTTTACATATTTGTTTCATTCACCATTAAAAATAATAGAATACAAAAGTAGCCTATTTATAAAATTTCGACTTAGTTCAGCTGAAATTCATACAGCCGTATGAACTCCACTTGCTTTTGCATTTTGACAAAAATGCGTGGCAAATTAAGAACAACACTTTTTTAAATCAGTAAGTGTATTGGCTTAACAACATTAATCAGTTGTTACAGTATCAGAATTGGATATGCTACTGTGAATAAATACGTTCGTAAAACGCTGACACTGTTATTTCAATGAACAGCTTTGCCAGCCAAAAAAAAAAGCCTGGCCAACAAAAAAATGTTTCAGACATTAACTTAACTTTTTAAAGTTTAACTTTAATATATTCATTAAATCGCCCCATCTGGCATTACATGTTAGGGTTGTGCAAGTTTCAGGCCAAAGAAAACTTTACCACAATACATCAGCAAGAACAATTATATAAAGCAGAAAAAATAACAACGAATGCAACATCCACGTACAGTACAACGTGCTTAAGATGATACCTTTAAATATACAATCTATGATGCTTTTGATTGAGATCACCATACCTTATAAGACATAAGAAAACACACTAACTATATAATAAGAAAATATGCTATATTGAATATCATAATGGTTTTGTATAAGTAATTATTACGTAGATGGATTCAAAAAATCAATTACTAATTCATAAGTTTAAAAAATTTGATAAATATTGGTTGTATCTGAATAAACAATTCATATGCATTCTGTTCCCAATACAATTAATGTTAAGTACAGAACGACAGCAAACATTCCTGTGGTACACTCTGTACACTCTTTTGAAATTATTTAAAATTAATTACCTAAGATGCCGAAACCATCAACTCATGCACTTCATTCCGTAATGGTTGTAATCTAGCAAAAAAAAATTGTGTCTGCCCCATTCATGCTTGTGGAATTGAAACTTGAGTTTAAGAGAGTTACTACGAGTTGCGTCATAGGTTTGCAGTTGAAACTGTCGTTTAAATATTGGTTCACCCAAGCCGAATTTTAGAATTTTGAATAAAGTTGTTATTCTGCCACGAAAAAATCTCCACCAAATGCCTGTTTGTATGTTAGATTGCCAAGGTTGCTAACACGCTTGGTGAAATAGCTCTGAACGTTTTCAAGGGCAGTCAAATCTCTTTTTATAAAACGGACAGTAGAAGTCATTGCGTATTCTAGTATAGGGTGCACTAAAGCGAGGTAGCGATTAATCTTTATGTCGAGAGATAATAGTGTGACCTACCAAGAAAGAAATCGACTTCGCCTTGGAAATAATAGCATTAATGTGGGCAGCGAATTTAAATTTATCATCGACATTAATGCCCAGATCACAGCTAGTATTGGCCAAGTTTAGGATTCTGGTATCCCAGCAATGAACATGCTTGGAATTTTTGATACCTAGATGTAGGATCAACGATTTCTCATAGTGGACGGTGAGTTCCCATGAAGTACTCCAATTTTGTAAGTGTTGAATATCAGCTTGAAAAGCCAATACAGACTGTGGGCCTTGCAAACGAGGTCTAATATTAGTATCGTTAGAAAATTTGCTAGACAGCTGTGACCTGCCAAAGTCGTCGAAATAGAGAAGGAACAAAAGAATTTCCAATACAGGCCCCTGTACGGTACCAATAGTAAATTGCCCTGTGCTAGACTGGTACCCATTGATAACCACTACTTGTGTACGATTACTGAGGCAAAAGGTTTTCAGAGTATGTACTAATAATTCGAGTGGCACCCTGTCGAAGGCTTTTACTATAACTCATATAGAAAATATCTGCCGGTATGTTTTTGCCTAAAAGGCGTAGAAGGTTAAGAAATTCGTTATGGTTGAAAATTCAGCACGAAAACCTTGCTGATTTGGGCTAAGCATACAGTATTGCCGCTTTTGATGAACCTAACAACATGTTTACTTAAAATACTTTCATTTATTTTCCCGAGCAGGGGTGTGATGCTAATTGACCTATAATTTTAGTGGGTTTTGCCTGCTTCCCTTGTTAAAGAAAGGTGTTATGTACGCATGGAAGCAGTCCAAAATTATCTTTGAAAAACTGCCATTCATTTCGACAAGATTTGGGTTTTCTATACACCCATACCGGCTGAAAAGACTATTGCAACAACTTTGTCACGTCCATCCGTCGCTTTTTTCAACTTCGCAATGGTACCAGTTAGAGACGACCACGGTTTACCTCGTTAGATTCAGTTCGAGAAGTTAGTTAAATAACATGGCAAATTAAAACATCGTTACTTCCTTATAGCTAATAGACTTCTTCGACGTAACTAAATTAAATAATAACATTTGATCGTCGAATTGAAATCCTAAGATAACACGCAATAAAAACAAATGATTTTAGTTTCGTTTAAAATAGTCTCGTCGCATTGTAGCATGAATGAACAGGCTTACCATCGAACGAAATTCTCCATTAGGCCTATCTGCTACTTACGAAATTAAAACTGCATTAAAAAAATTAGGACTAAAAATTTAAAATTAGGCATAAAATCATGTTACCACGTCAACGTCAAGTTGCTACAAGTTGCTGTTGGCTTCATTAACAGCGTCTCTCGTCATTTCCCTACTACCACTAGGCTATAAAGGCTACGGTTCGCGGTACGTTGTAACACTGTAACTGTGTGCCCGAAAGCTCACCGTGTTGCAAAAATGAATGTGCTTACAATGCAATCCAAATCTCTGTTAGTAGCGACTTACGAAATTAAAACTGCTGGTTAAAATTAGGGCTAAAAGTTGACAATTACGCCTAAGATGTAAAATAGGCCTAAATGCTAACGCATTTTTAACCGGCAGTTGTGATGGTTACTGCTTTTAGATTAGTATAACAGTTGTAGTGCGTGATAGAGGTGTGCGCCTCAACTTTGGAAGTGGAGGAAATGTACAGAAGACGGTGTAACTAGGAAGTTACTGTTGCTGCTTGTTTTGTTAGAGGCTGTTTGTACTTAATTGAAAGTTCTGTTGTTAAACCATCAGGACTAGCAGCCTTATCAGTTACAAGCTGATCAAATGCTTCACTGCAGTTTTCTTTGGTGAAAATTAATGGTAGTACACAAACGGATACAGGGTTAATAACGGGTAGTAATCGGTTTCCTCTAGGGTGCGGTTTAAAATTTTGAACAAAGGTACTATTTAACAACTCGGCGATGTGTTCTGTATTGGAAACCAGTTCATTTACAGAATTTCTTAAATGCTTACTGGACATTTTAGACTTTTGCATGCGTTTTACATGTTGAAAAAAATGTTTTGAATTTTCCTTAGTTGATAGGGCAAGTTTCTTTTAAACTTATCCACATCTTGTTATCTACAAACTTATCTACAGAACCGAGTATCGCTAGCAACAACTTTCCATTCCACCTTTTTTGTAACACGGAAAGTAGTATGAAAGTGCTATTTTCGACGAGAGAGGAAGAGAGGATAGACAAGATGGCCGCCCCATGTAGACCGGAAGTGCCGCCATTTTGGAGAAGACCATCAATTTGGAAGGTCATGACGTCACTTCCGGTCCGCCATTTTGAATGATGTCACATCCTGTTGGAAGCGCAACAAGAAATGCCTCTATTTTGAAGACCAGAACCGGAAATGTTGGCATTTTCCTAAAATGGCCCCCATTTTCAGTTTCAATTCCTGAAATTATTTAAAATGCCCAAAACTCGGGAACCATTGGTCCCAGAGCGAAATTGAGCCAAATTTGGCCCCCTTGCATGACAGCCTGCCTGCCCTCGGCCTCAGCTATCAGTTGGCCCTCCCAAAATTCGGGTTTTTGGGAGTTGGCCCACCCGCGTGTTTCAACTCAAATACCCATACTCGGGAACCGTTGGTCCTAGAGCAAAACGGTTCGAGATTTGGCTCCCCCGGCTGTACCCTGTGCGCTGACCTCCCCAGAAGTCAGGTGCTCAAATTTTGGCAAGTTGGCCCACCCCAATAACGTTTGGTCCTAGAGCAAAACCATTCGGGCTTTGGCTTTCCCGGGCCGTGCGCTATGCGTAGACCTCCCCGGAAATCAGTTACTCGAAATTGGCAAGTTGGCCCACCCCCGCAACTCGAGAACCACTGGTCCTAGAGCAAAACCGTTCGGGATGTGGGTTCCCCAGACTGTACCCTACACGTGGGCCTCTTCGGAAATCAGGTACTCGAATTTTGGCAAGGTGGCCCACCCCGATAACTCGAGAATTACCGGTCCTAGAGCAAAACCGTTCGGAATTTGGCATCCCTGGACCATGCCCTACGCGTGGGCCAACCAGGAAATCGGTTACTCGAATTTTGGCGAGTTGGCCGACCCTCATAACTCTAAAACCGCTGGTCCTAGAGCGAAACTGTTCGAGATGTGGCTTTCCCCAGCCGGGCCCTATGTGTTGACCTCCCCAGAACCCGAGTACCAACATTTTTGGCAAGTTGGCCCACCCCGATAACTCGGGAACTGTCGGTCTTAGAGCAAAATGGTTTGGTATTTGGCATCCCCAGGCTGTACCCTTCGTGTGGGTCTCCCGGAAAGTCGGGTACTATTATTTTGGGGAAGTTGGCCCACCCTGATAAGTCGGGAACGGTTAGTTCTACAGCAAAACCATTCGGGATTTGGACTTTGCCCCGTCGAAAGTCGGGTACCATCATTTTTGGCAAGTTGGCCCACCCCGATATAACTCGGCAACCGTTGGTCCTAGAGCGAAACCGTTCGGGATTTAGCATCCCCAGGTTGTGCCCCACGTGTGGGTTGTGCCATTTACCGGGTGCCATTGAGTTCATTTTGTAAATAACCGGCCGTAACTTGGGAACCGTTGGTCTTAGACCGGAACGGTTCAGAATCCGGTCTCCCCTTCGGTCAGGATACTGCGAAGTTCATTTCTTTTTTCTACTGCTACTGGCTTCCTTGCTTACCATTGTGTACTGAGCCCCTCCGCCACGTCAAGGCTGCAGTTATCGGAGGGGTGGGATTGGATGGGATGGGATAGGTTGGGATGGGAAGGGATGGGATGGGTTTGGGTAAGGGTGCAGCCACCTTTCCATCTTGGTTGGGCCTGCCAGAGACCGAAGTCTCCTATGGTATAGCCTACCACACCATGCAGATAGGGGAGTGGGGAGGAGAAGATTGAAGCTACTGTCTTTGTCTCGTAGGAGCATACGGCATATGGCTGCTATTTACCGGGTGGCCGCCGCCGAGTTCATTTTGCGATTAACCGGCTGTAACTTGGGAACTCGGGCTAAGGTTTCCTTATGTGTGCCAAACCCCACAACGGACCCATCCCCGCAGTCTCCACAGCCAATGCCGCCTCCCGACTCGGAATCTTCACTCCCCGGTCGAGCCATATCGGGACAAGTGAAGTTTCTACTTTGCCCATTTCTTCACGAATTGTCCGAGAAGATACCCATTTCGTTTTTCAAGCCGCATCTTCTTCCTGTACATCAGCTCCGGTTCTCTCTTCGCAGTCTCCGCGGCAAGCGTAGCGAGTGCTCCTCCTAGGTGAAGATCTTCACCACACTCTCCGGGTCGAGCGATATCGGGGTGATTGTAGGCACCGCTTTGGCCTGGCACCTGCGTGGTTTGGGTTTGGGCTTCATGAGCTTCAAATTCCTCAACCGTCTTTACTCTGCCTCCGCCGCAGCTATTATCTCTTAGTGGGTCGAAGGCCTCCAGCCCCCCTGGTAGACCGGTATCGGGGTGATTGGAGTTACCGCTTTGCCAGTATCCGCATATCTTGCAGTCTTCATCTCCTCCTGCTTAACCCACACCTCAGTAGAAGGGTCGAGCAGCCGTGGGGTGTGGGGAGGTGCCTCTTCGGGACGGTACCCACATCCATTGGGGAACAATACCATGATGGCGTCTCCGACTGCATCTTCGAGTCGCTCGTATGCTCTGGTTTCCTCTACAGCTCCATCTCTGGAAACTCCGCAGCATCCACGTCCATCACCCCCTCCCGGTTCGAAATCTTCACCCCAGTCACCGGGTCGAGCCGCATCGGAATGAGGGGAGTTGCCTCGTCCGGACGATACCTGCGTTGATTGGGGAAATCATACCAGTTTGGCGTTTTGGACTGCCTCTTGGACTGCCTGCGGGTTAGACACTGGTAAGAGAGACATGGCGTCCAAACTGGGAAAGAAGGAGAGAGAGTGGGAAAAGGTTTCAACGTATATACCAGTTTACTCAGAAATGACGTCACAACCGGAAATGACATCACAACCGGAAATCACGTGACCAAATGGAACGTTCTAGTTCATTCTAGAATATTCTAGAATGTATGACGGAACACCCGCAACATACCCCAACACCCGCACTATACCCCAGCACCCGTGTCATACACCAGCACCCATGCAACAACCCGTACAACACTAACCCGTACAACAGCCCTAACAACCTGCTATACCAGCCGAATGTTTCGTTTCCCTAAACGATCCCCCGCCTCGGTGAATCCTCAGCCGGCACCGGTTCCCCAGCCGCCGCTGTCCCAGCAGAATTTATCCTTGGCAGTAGACCAGTACATAGACCATCGTGCCCAACAATACCATAATCAGGGCCACCATGCTGATATCCGGATCTTCGAGGATGGGCAGCCGATTTCGTGGCACTAGTCAATTTTTAAATGAAACGGCTGTGTACCCCCTTGAGGGTTATTTTTCTCGGTGTTATCTCGGTTAAACTGCATCGGGAACTCGGTTCAAAAGCTAAAAAAAGAGGATGTGTTCTGGTAACCTGGCCTACACCCACACCATTGCCCTGATTCCGGGTCGGCCTGGGTTGGTGTTTGCGGAGGCTACTTATTTAAGGTTCGGCTAGACGGTCGATGGCGTGACTCGATGTATTTCGATCGACGGCAAGTCTTCCCAATTCCGATGTTAATTGACCTGGGCGTTGCTGTGGCACACCGGCTTGAGCGGTCCTGACTGTTGTGGACCATGTCTGCGGATTACCCTTGATGGGTCTGACTAAGATAGGGTCCCACGTGTTTGCTGTGTTTGGCGTCTTGTGAGGCACTGTTTGATTCGGTGTCGAGACAGATGGTCTAGAGGGACCTCGCTCTGAGACAAATTGTCTGACGCCTTAAGCATCGAGAGGTACTCCTGGCTTTGGGCTTGGGATGGTTGTGGTGGGGGCGCTTGCAATTCCTGTGGCTGCCCTAGGTGGTGGAGTTGGTGGCTGTTGCTGCACTCCCACTGTCTTCCCTGCTCCTACGGGCCTTGTGTTGCATATGTTGATTGTCGCGCGGAGACTCTAGGCTGCTCTGACCCTCATCTAGGTCTTGGGACGTGCTCATTTCGGCGCTGAGATCTCGGTCACTTTTGCTGGGCACCCCCTCTGGGACCTCCCTTTGGGTGGGCGGTCCTCGTTTCTTTCGACCTGGGCTAGCCCGTCATTAGTGGATGTAGTGACTGCAGCTGCCTGGGTGGTCTGGATGTTGTCTTGGTGCTGTGGCCGGTGTTACTTTCGCTGGGCTGGGTGCCTGGAAGGTGTGTCCAGGCAGTTCTGTTGGTTTTCCTCCGCTCTCTTTAACTCCACCCTGCGCGTCGGCTTCTTTCTGTTGGTTCACATGGATTGGCATATGCAGGCAACTCAAGGGTACGGTAGGGATGGAGATAGGTGTTTTGGTGTCTGTGACTCCGCGGACTCCAGCCTCTTCTGGGTCAGGGGAAGTAATGCCGCCTTCTGAATCCAGGTTTGCACTCTGGGGCTGGGTCAATCTGGCTCGCCTGTGTGCTCGGGATTTTGGCTCACCGTGTGGTGAACCCTCGCTTGTGTTTTGGTGCCTCGCAGTTCTGTGTCGGTTGTGTTAATTGATTTTCGTTGCCCGTCCACATCAACTCAGACCCAAGTTTGCGTCCATGTCAACCCAAACACACGTTCTTGCCAACGTCGTCGTCCACGTCAACCCAAACAGTCACGTCCACGTCAACCAAAACCCAAGCTTGCGTCCTCTTGAACCCAAACACACGCGCTCGCGACAACCCAAACAGACGTTCGCGCCAACCTAAACCCAAGCTCGCGTCCACATCAACCCAAACAGACGTTCGTGCCAACCCAAACACACATACTCCTCATCCCAAACACTCATGACCGGTCAAATGGTGGGATTACGGCGATAAGTTCAACAGTTGGGTCGATAACCTGGACTTGCTGGGATAATGTTGAGTCAGAACCAGAAATGACGTCACATCATTTCCGACTAAACTGGTGTATAAGCTGAGACCTGTTCCCACTCTCTCTCTTTCCAGTTCGGATTTCGTCGAGAGAGCATCTTCACGCCGCTTCGTCCTCAGAATAGAAAATGTCCGGAAAGACCGCCTTCACCTGCGCCTTTTGCTCGGAGGTGTTCCCGACCAGCGGCAACTGATCGACCATCTTCCCGGATGTCATCAACAGGGAGACCCAGCAGACGATTTCCGCTGCGTCCTGCACCGCTCCATCTGCGAGGTGACCGGGTGCGACGACTGCATTGTGGAGCCGCCAAGCTGTGAGAAGGCCGTCGCGGGCGACGACGGCTACGCCCCTCATCTCCGAGATCCTGTACGCCTCATACTAAACCCACCATCGCCCGAATTCTTTTTGCCTGCCTGACCAGCCTCGTTTCCTGGAAGTTCCAACTCTGTTTGACGGTAAAGTTTTCCAGAGCCGGGCAAACCCTCAACACCAGGTTCTGGAGCCTTTACGTCAACACTCACTCGGTTCACGAAGTCCCTCGGTTGGTCAAGGAGGCCTACGAGAAGATCCATCACGCCATCGACGCTTTCGCGGAGAAGGGCAGAGGCTGAAGGGCAGCGCCTTCCACACGTCGTCTTAGGTCCCCCTTCCAGTACAGCTGAGGAAGATGCACCAGTTCGTCATGAACGTAGAAAACAGCTGCTTCGGACAACCGCTGCTTCCCATACTCTGTTTTGGCGGCGATTCATTGCAGCAGCATGGATCCTCAGCACTATACCCAGTGGATGGAGACCCTCGACCACTCGATGCTTCAGTACCCGGTGAAGCTCAGTGAGATCGACGAGTTCGAAGCCAAGAACAGCGGTCTCCCCATCAACGTGATCGCCTTACCACGGAATTCGGACTTCACCCCATCCGAGTCTGCAAGTCCTTGGTTGGTTGTCTGATGATCGACTTGCTGTTTCTGGCCGAGGACAACGACGATGGCAACCCTAATTACCACTACTGTGCCATAATGGACTTCGACGGCTTCTTCAAGCGGGCGGGTATCGGTACGCACAAGAAGTTTTTCTGCCGGAACTGCTTCTCGGGTTTCACCAGGGAAATCACCCTCCGCAAACATCGTCCAGAGTGTTTTGCCCTGAACCCGAGCCAACGGTTGCGGTTCCCCAGACTCGGCAGACAACACCCTGGAGTTCAAGCACTTCAGTCGGCAAAACAAGAATCCATGGGTCATCTACGCTGACTTCAAGTGCTTGCTCCAGCCCGTGTCGGGGCCTCTACCCGGTCCGTCCACCAGTTCGACGACTCCCATCCAAAAGCACATGCCCATCAGCTACGGGTACGTCATCGTCTGGCCCGGTGGAGAGACCGTGAACGAAAAGTATCACTTCGGACTCGACACGGTGGAGGACTTCATGTAGTCGGTCGAAGAAGAGGCCCTGAAGTACGCCGCAATCAGCACCAATCCTCGCCGTCACCGAAGAAGAAGAAGCTCGTTTCGAACTCGCCCAGAACTGCCACTACTGCCGGCAAGGGTTTTACCCGGGATTGTACACCTCGGAGAAGAAGTCTCGAGAAGAGATGAAAGTTCGAGACCATGACCACTTCCCTCCCGGCAAGTACCACGGTGCGAGCCACAACAAGTGCAACTTGTCGGCCAGACAGACCAGCGTCATCCACGTGGTCTTCCACCATTTGGAAGGCAACGACATGCATCTGCTGGTGTCGGCAGCCGAGAAGTACACGGGAAGCGTCGACGTCATGGCCAGGAACGCGAAGCGATTCCAGAGCATGTCGGTGTACCTGAAAACTCCCTACCCTCTCCCCAACGCACCCAAGAATCGTCACGCTCAGGTTCATCGACAGCTTGAACTTCTTGGCCTCGTCCCTGGCAACGCTCGTTACGAACCTGAAGAATGCGGGTGGTACCTTCTCCATTCTCCGAGCCGGGCTGGAAAAAAGCTTCTTTTGCGATCGATTCGCAACATTCGACCCCAAAATCAACACCGATACCCTACTGAACCTGTTGACGCAGAAAGGACACTATCCTTACGAACACATGACTGGAGGCGAGGTGTTCGACGAAACGGAGTTGCCCTCGAAGGAAGCTTTTCACTCCAACGTCAAGGAAGAAGACATCGTGAAGAGGAATACCAACATGCCCGAATTGTCTGGAGCATGTTGGCCGTCAAGTTCTTCACCTCCTACCACACTATAAACCAACTTACGGACATCTACCTCCTCGCCGATGTCTTCGAGAACTTCCGGTCTCTCTGCCTCCGGACTTTTCATCTCAACCCCTGCTACTACCTATCGACACCCGGTTTCAGTTGGGGCACTGCACTTCGGCAGACGTAATTTCATCACTTCCGGTATCAGGGGCGGACTTTAGTACTTCGCTAGTCGCTATGCTGCCGCTAACAACCATTATTTCCCCCGAGACCTTTGACCAGGAGCGTCCCATCTCCTTCCTCATTTACCTGGATGTCACCAACCTGTATGGGTAGGCCATGATCCAGAAGTTACCGTACGGGAACTTATAGTGGCTCACCAAACAGGAGGTTCGAGCCTTCGACGTCTGCTTGATTTCTGACGACGGGAACTGCGGTTTCATCTTGGAAATGGACTTGGACTACCCTCCCAGATTACACGATGCCCACAACGACTAGCCGTTGGCTCCGGAATAGTTGAAGATCGTCCCTTCGATGGTTTCGCCGTTCTCCGAGAGGGTAGCCGAAGAAAGCGGACAAGTCATCAACTCTACCACCGAGCTGGCCTCCAACCTCTTCCACAAGCGGAAATATGTCGTCCACTACCGGAATCTCAAGTACCACCTGCAACAAGGCTTGGTTCTCCGCCGCATCCGTCGCATCCTCGGCTTCAAACAGGCGGCCTGGCTTAAACCGTACATCGAGGGTAACACCGTGCGAAGACAGGCTGCGCAGAATGATTTCGAGAAGAACCCGTTCAAATTGGCAAACAACAGCATTTTCGGAAAGACTCCCGAGCAGAAGCAGATCAGGGTGTCCGTGAAGCTCGCCAGCAAAGTGGAAAAGTCGGTGAAGTACACTTCGCTTCCTCACGCCGACTCGTTCCAAATCCTCAACGACAGCCTCATCTCCGTATTACTGAAGGCCAGTACGATCGACTGCGACCTCCCCATAATTCCGGTTTCACCATCCTGGAGCTTTCGAAGCTATTGATGTACCAGTTCCACTGCGGGTACATCAAACCTAAGTACGGAGACAATGCGTCGTTGCTCTTAACGGACACGGACAGCCTGTTTTACTCCATCGAGACAAAGGACCTCTCGACGGAGGACCTCTCGACACATCAAACTACAACCCCACCCATCCCCTCTTCAGTGCCGAGAACAAGCAAGTCCTTGGCAAGTTCAAGAACGAGCTGGGTGGGGTACCGGTGAAGGAGTTCATAGGCCTCATGTCTAAGATGTACTCGTACATCACCGCGGACGAGGAGAAGCAGACAACAAACGGCGTGGATAGGTCCTTTGTCAAGAAACATCTTAGACACGAGGACTACAAACGTTGCCTCGAACAGCCCACCATCGACAAAGGGACGTGGACAACCCTTCGGAGTCGAAAGCATAAAGTCACAACTGACGCCGTCACCAGGTCCTTGCTTTCGGCTTACGACGACAAACGGTTCGTCCTGGAAGACAGGGTGCACACCTACACCCATGGCCACAACCGGACTTCCGATACTGGAGGCAGGGACGACTTCAACTCCGACGTGGACCTCGACAGCGATCCAAAGGAGGTGGAGAAGAGAGCTCGCGAAGGGGAAGCCTCGGATAGCGAGGATGGTGAAGCGAGAATGGAAGGTGTCCCGTCCCATCGGGAGGTGCAGCAGATGACCAAGTTGGACGAGAGGGAGAGGAGAAGGAAGGCCGACAGGTTGAGAAAAGTGACTGCTAAGCGGGAGAGATACGCCTCCATGTGCGAATAGAGGAAGATGGCCAGGAGAGAGCAGGATGCGACGCAAAAACAGAAATGCTACCAGGAGTCGGGAGGAGCGAGATGCAAGGGGGAGAAAAGAAAACCTATGACCGAGGAACAGAAGGCGGAGGCGAGAGCCAGAGACGCGGCTGCCAAGTGAGCGAAACGTGTGGCGAAGAAGGAGAAGCAGTCCAAATCCCCCTTATCTACACGGTGTGGTCAGCTACACCATCGGGGACTTCCCTCTTGTCTCTGGCAAGTCCAACCAAGTTGGAAAGGTGGCTGCACCCTTACCCGAACCCATCCCAACCCGTCCCATCCAACCCATCCCATCCAATCCCATCCTATCCCTCCGATAACTGCAGCCTTGATGTGGCGGTGGGGCTCAGTACCCGATGGTAAGCGGGGAAGCCAGTAGCAGTTAAAAAAAGAAATGAAGTTCGCGGTATCCTGACCAAAGGGGAGAACGGATTCTGCACCGTTCCGGTCTAGAACCAACCGTTCCCAAGTTACGGCAAGTTATTCACAAAATGAACTAGATGGCAGCCACCCGGTAAATGGCACGGCGCAGGCGTCGGGTACAGCCTGGGGATGCTAAATGCCGAACGGTTTCGCTCTAGGACCGTCGGTTGCTGAGTTATTGGGATGGGCCAACTTGCCAAAAATGATGGTACCCGACTTTCGACGAGGCCCACGCGTAGGGCAAAGCCGGGGAAAGCCAAATCCCGAACGGTTTTGCTCTAGGACTAACGGTTCCCGAGTTATTACGGTGGGCCAGCTTCCCCAAAATGATGGTACCCAACTTTCCGGGAGGCCCACACGTAGGGTACAGCCTGGGGGATGCTAAATCCCAAATCGTTTTGCTCTAAGACTGACAGTTCCCGAGTTATTGGGGTGGGCCAACTTGCCAAAAATGTTGGTACTCGGGTTCTGGGGAGGTCAACACGTAGGGCGTGGCCTGGGAAAGCCAAATCCCAAACGGTTTCGCTATAGGACCAGCGGTTCTCGAGTTACGAGGATCGGCCAACTTGCCAAAATTCGAGTACCCAATTTCTGGGGAGGCCCACGCGTAGAGCATGGTCCATGATGCCGAATGCTGAACGGTTTTGCTCTAGGACCGGCAGTTCTCGAGTTATCGGGGTGGGCCAACTTTGCAAAATTCAAGTACCTGATTTCCGAAGAGGCCCACGTGTAGGGTACAGCCTGGGGAACCCGTATCCCGAACGGTTTTGCTCTAGGACCAGGGGTTCTCGACTTGCGGGGGTGGGCCAACTTGCCAAAATTCGAGTACCCGATTTCCAAAGGGTCCACGCGTAGGGCACCGTCCGGGGAAGCCAAATCCCAAACGGCTTTGCTCTAGTACCGACGGATCCCGAGTTATTGGGGTGAGCCAACTTGCCAAAAAATTCGAGTACCCGATTTCCGGGGAGGACCCGTAGTTCTCGAGTTATTTGGGTGGGCCAACTTATTGGAGTACCCGACCTCTGGTGATGTCAACACGCAGGGTACAGCCGGGGAAGCCAAATCCCTAACCGTTTTGCTCTAGGACCAACGGTTCCCGAGTTATGAGCATTTGAGTTGAAACACGCGGGTGAGCCAACTCCCAAAAACCCGAATTTTGGGAGGGCCAACTGACAGTTGAGGCCGAGCGCAGGCGGGGTGTCATGCATTGGGGCCAAATTTGGCTCGGTTTTTCTCTGGGACCAACGGTTCCCGAGTTATGGGCATTTTAAATAATTTCGGGAATTGAAACTGAAACGGAGGGCCATTTTAAGAAAATGCCGGCATTTCCGGTTCCACAATTTTCCGGGAAAAAGAGATGTTATCGCCTGCAACAACTAGAGGTTTCAGACCATAACGATTAAGGATCACATCAGCAAGATAAATCTTCGTTTCATAGCTAGCATCAACTTCTTAAATGCTTCTCTGGATTATGATAATGATAATGATAATGATTCACAGGAACGACAATAGCAGCTTCCTCATCCTCGAGGCAGCGTTAGACTCTGGATTGAAATCTGCATGGTTTACGGAGGAAACCACCTAGGGAAAAGCACTGAACCTGTTAACGCAGAAGGGTATTTAACAGTATGAATACATAAGTGACGTGTCCATTTTCGACAAGGAAGATCTGCCGTCGAAGCACTCGTTCTAGTCCCGGTTGAAAGATGGAATGTTGGCGGGAGACAAGCACGTACGGGCTCTTAACCTCTGGCTGAGAATGAAATCGCAGGCATTCCAAATCTGCCACGAGATATACCAAATGACCGACGTTTTCCTGCTAACCGACGTCTTACAAGATTTCAAAAAATTATGCCTTGAAAACAACAACCTGGATCCCTGCTACTACATCTCCACTCCTGGATTCAGCTGGGCAGCTCTCCTTAGGATGCAGGAGCCTGAACTAGAGCTATTTACACACGTCAGGAAGCACGATCTTATATATTCCGGCACCAGAGGTGGAGTTTCATTCGTCGGAAAGAGGCATTCGAAAGCCAATAACAAATACCTTCCTCTTTATGCCTCTAGCAAACCATCCCTATACATAATGGACTGGGATATGATTAACCTCTACAGTTTGGCCATGTGCAATCATCTCCCCTACGACAAGTTCCGCTACCTAAACCACAAGATCAAGTCCTCCACCAACACCAAACTCGTCCCGAACTTCTGCACAAGAAGAGGTACACCCTACACAACAGGAACTTGAAATTCTACCACCAGCACAGAGTAGTACTACGGCACATCTGAAGAGTCCTACCCTTTAACCAAAGACCATGGAAGAAATCTTACATCGAGTTCAACACCGCAAAAAGGCAAGATATGACCGTTCCTTTTGCCAAAAACTACTTCAAATTGCTAATAATTTTGTTTTTGGAAAAACCATGGAGAATAAGCAAAGTCGCATCAATGTGAAGTTGTGTACCGATGAGAAAACGGCACTGTAATACACCTCCCAACCACACACCGAATCCTTTAAGGTCCTAAACAAAACCTTGTGCAACTCCACCACCGCGTTCGTAGCACACTGTGCGATCTTCCGACTTACTCCGAATTTGCCATACTTGAACTCTCCAAACTTTTCATGTTCGAATTCCATTATGAGTACATTTGGCCGAAGTACGAAAACTGCTCCAGACTCCTTTTTACGCACACGGAAAGCCTGTGCAACAAAATCGTCGAAATGGACGACATTTACCGTAACATGCTCGCTGACAAAAAATGTTTCGACACGAGCATCTACCCATCGAATCATCCCCTCTTCTCCAGCATGAACAAACAAGTGTTAGGGAAAATGATAGACAAAATGGACGGCGTCCCCATCCTAGAGTTCATCAGCCTCAGGTCAAAAATGTACTGTATTAAACCACTGAAAAAAGAGGACAACAAGAAGGCCAAGGGCATCCGAAGCTCGTTCGTGAAAAAAAACATTTGAATAACAGGTTAAATAAAAAAGCCGCTACTAAAACAAAAGCTCAAACTCAAGACACGGAGGAGCAAAGAGTGCCTAGACTAGAGATAAAAAACCGCTAGTAAAAGAAAAGCTCAAGCTCAAGAAACGGAGGAGCAAAGAGTGGCTAGACTAGGGAAAAAAGCCGTTAGCAAAAGAAAATTCTAGAAGACGAAACGGAGGATGAAAAATTAGACTGGGAAAAAAACCAGCTCGCGAGACCAGATTACGATAATCTCCGAGCCACGTGGATTAGGCTTATTGGGGAAACCACGTTAAAAAAACGCGTCATATGCTTTACCTCCTGGGTGATGTGGAAAAAAAGCAATATTATCATAACTTCGTTCATCGCACTTTTTGAAAAGCATCTAATTTTGACATCTCATAATACTGATAATTCGTCAACTTCATGCTTCGATACATTCGAGAGTTCTCACAATGCGAAAGCTCAAAAAGCATTTGAAGACCCTCTTTGAAGCATTTTAAAGTTATCACAGTGTGAAAGCTCAAAGAGAATTTGCACGATCCCTCCAGTTCTGGGAACCCCCAAAATGTTGCCAATTCATCATTTTCATGCTTTGAAGCATTTTAAAGTTATCATAAGGCGAAAGCTCAAAGAGAATTTGCATGACCCCTCCAGTTTTGGGAAACCCCAAAATTGCTGCGAATTCGTAATTTTAACAATCCGAAATTTTTCAGAGTTCTTACAATGTGAATGCTCAAAAATCATTTGCACTACCTCCTCCGATTTTGGAACCCCCATAATGTTGCTAATTCGTCATTTTCACGCTCCGAAGCTTTTGAGAGTATCTCATAATATGAATGCTCGTGAAGCAGTTCCACTACCACTCAGATGACGCCTCTTCCGTTCATGTGACCTTTCTGCTTGGAGGTGGATACATTTAGGTATCAATAGGACACATGTAGCAAACGGACATTTTTAGGTAGCGAAAGGACACTGAGGTAGCAAACGAACACATTTTGGTAGCAAAAGGCCCTCCACCATGGATGACCTTGACCCACTTTGACCCGATGACCCATCTTGGCTATGGCCGCACTTCCTGTATGCAAAAAGGTAACAAAAAGCACTTTCCCACCCTTCTCCAGATTGATGAAACCGAAAAAAGGTACTAAAAGCTACTTTCCCACCCTCCTCCAGATTGACGAAAAAGAAAAGGGTACTAAAAGCTACTTTCCCACCCTCCTCCAGATTGATGAAAAGAGAAAAAGGTAGAAAAAAAGTACTTTTCCCCCCACCTCCAGATCGACAAAAACTCACGTGCGGGAAGCGGGTATTTCCCCCTTCCTCCAGATCGACGAACACCCGCGTGCGAAAAGCAGACTTTTTTGGGGTGGTGGGTGGTTCCTCATATTGTATTTTACCACTACTAAAAACAAATAGTCAGACCAGTAAGAGCCAAAGACACCTGTTGGAGCCAAATTACGAACAGCTAGAAATGACAGGAGAGCATCAGTAATGAAGAAAATCATCGTACGCCAGCGTGCATTGTGGAAATCAAGCCGTGTCTTTTGATTCGAAATCCATTGCACCGGAGCACTAAGCCAACTCGATAGCATCAACATTACTGACAAACTTGCCACATGAATAACCATCATTATAAAACATACTAATGCCAGGGGATGCTGGAAGTACAGACTTCCAACCATGGGAAAACATAAACTAAACTACAACACAGATAAAGAGGCAAAGTTACCACGTAGGTTGTTTGACAACACTGTTCACTTGCTATCCTTAGCTGTCTGCAATGCCTCCAGATTTCTACCTATTACTGATATTATTATCAGGAAAAACTCTTAAGCATATAAAATACGTATGTAGGCCAAAAAAAACTAAATGATTTAAAAGAAAAGATGCGTAAAAAATATGTGTAAGCCAACAGCGTCGCACTAATACGTGTAAAAGAATCTCCAGTATCCCAAAAAACAAGCTGGAGCATCATTAACACATGATAGTGCGATGCTAATAGCTTACATGTCTTTTCTTAAATCTGTTCCTTTAGAGCATTAAGTTTTTTTAAGGCTTACAAAGCTGGAACTTGTTTTATATGCACGATGCGATAATACTAGTTGGAAAAAAAGAGAAAAACAACCCTTTTCGAACAGCCCTTTTTGAAAGAATTAGCAACTGCACGGCAATGGGGACGAATTCAGCATGCACGTTATGACGAATTAGCAAAACTGCATGAGAATGACGAATTCCCTGTTTTGAACAGTCGTTTTTTGACGAATTAGCAACTGCACGGTAATGGGTACAAATTTAGCATGTATGAAGTGACGACTTAGTAAAACTGCATGATAATGACAAATAGCCCGTTTTGAAGAGCCCTTTTTTGAGCGAGGTGAGGCACTCATATAAATACTTCTCGAATGCACCGCATCGTGAAAAAGACGAATTTTAATAAGCAATTGTAAGATCTCATGGTGGGAGGTACATGAGCATTGCGCGAGCGTTTTTGAAGAGTGTGTAAAATAACGAATTAACAACAATTTGTTAGTTGGGGGAAAAACCAGCTCCTACCCCCCAGGATTTTTACCCTAAACAAGCGGCTACCTAGTCGCATCCGGTCTTCTGTAAAGTTGTGTCACTAGCAATGGTGAGACACGCACCTCTACCATGCATTGCAACAGCTTTCTTTATCATGTAATCTAAAAGCAGTAATCATCAGAATTGCCGATTAAAAATGTGTTATCTTTTAAGATTATTTTAGATTTTAGGTGTATTTGTCAACTTTAGGCCTAATTCTAACCTGCAGCTTTTAATTTCGTAAGTACCAGCTAACGGAGATTTGAATTGTATAGTAAACCTTCTTCATTTTTGTAACACGGTGCGGGCGCACAGTTTAAGGCTAAAATGAGCATTTTTGCGTTTTTTAATGTAAGTGCATCATACTGACAGAAAAATTATCGATTGCTGTATCCAAAAGCTGGGTGGATTTTCTGGATGTAACAATATGGATAATTTTTCCCTCAATATTGTTGCACTCTTGGCTGGTTGGCTTATTAGCTTAAGAATGAGAAATTTTTTACATTTTTTACTGTGGGAGGGGGGGGGGGGAATCTGATCAATTAGCGTAATCTTTCATTATTTATTTTAGCAGGTAGGAAAACATTCCTCGTTTTGGCTGATTTCCACGTTTTTCATTCCCATTTTTAGCTAGTTTTCTTGTTTTTTAGGTTTGCAGATATCCTAAAAAAATGCAACCTTAAAAATCCGAGGAAACAAGCTAAAAATGGCTTTCTCCGTCTACAGAGCCGTACGCGTCCAAGGCTTGCTTTACTTTTCCTGCTACAGGCTAGCGCTCTACGCGTTTCAAGGCGACTGACCTGATTTTTTCAAGGTTGACAGGAAGCGTGGATGTGCCACCCAAACACACGTTTCTTGGACTGTTAGTTTAAAATGATTACAATTACATGTAACAGACCCTTTTACTAAAAAAACCCATTAAAATACATTTAAAAACATTGTGCTTAAACGGTAAATATTTGCGTTTAACAGGGTTAATTTTGTCTCGCGCTTTGGTGGCCAGAGTAGAGATACATACTCTCGCGCCTCTATACCAATCAGGACAAAGACCACGATGTGCGGTCGGCCAGGATTCAGTTTCGTTACAGGTACCAGCCGAAAAATTGTTTTCATGACGAAATAATGAAATAACACGCCACAAAAAACGTGAAAAATAGATTGTTACGTCACGCTACGATTGAAGACGTAAATTTGAAAATTTTGAAATTAAAGCTTATTATCGTTAAAAAATGGATCGTGCTTGGTCGGAGATGCGGGTTAATGCGCGCCGTGATGGCCTTGAGTTGATCCTCGCTATAACGACGCATTTCCCATCTCTATAACGAAATGTTTTTGTTTGCTATTCACCAAAAAGCAACCGAAATCATTGTTGGGGTCTGAACTAAATCAATGTTTCCTGATTGGAATGAACCTTTGCTAGTAGCTAACAAATATTTCAAGTATAATTTTAATTCTAAAACTTGCTTAAAAATTAAATAAGTAAAAATAAAATGTCTCACCTGTTATGCAGAAGTTAGTTGGATCGAAATTTTTGCATAATTGAAAATAGGATGGGTGGGAACAAGTATTTATAGGATTTTCAATATAGCCTCAAGGCGAATAAAACTTGTTTTTAGGCACATTCAAATTCAAAATTAAATTTCTAAGAAATAGCAATGACCCGGAAATCCGGAAACGTTGTTGACCCTTGAAAGAACAACCTGATTGGTTATATTAATATGCAAATTGCATTTCTTGGAAAAACTTGCAAAAAAAATTTAAGGTGTTTGACCTGTGGTTGTTGTCCCGGAAATCCTGAAATGTTGTTGACCTTTGAAAGAAAAACCTGATTTGTTATATTAATATGCAAATTGCATTTCTTGGAAAAAAAATGCAAAAAAAAATAAAAGATTGTTGACCTGGGAAAGATCAATGTTCTGACTGGAATTTTCAGTGCCTAAGGGGG
>JAHWFP010192489.1:0-12256 GCA_023313725.1 Lithobius niger
TTTTGCTGTGAGGGTGATTCCAGCATGGAACTCCCTTCCGGAGACAATATTAAGCGCGAATGTTTCTGCTTTCCGACGCGGCTTAGACACAGCTACACTTGTTCATTTCCTAAAGAGACCAAACATTTCATAGCTCATGTCTTACTTGACCAGGCTTCCTTAAATCCCACCAATTTCCTTCCTTCGATTTAAAAAAAACAAAAAACTTTTTTACCTTTAGGCTGGCAGTCAGTGACCCCAAAGGTCCTTGCTTGTCCTGTTGCTTGTTTTGTAGCGGCAATTTTATTTTATTTATATTATTATATATTATTGTGCTCCCCGGAAATTGCTTGCTGCTTTTCTTTTGAGGTCTCGCAAGACTTGAGGGGCAGCGACCACTTCCCGGTGGCCCTGCGTCAGTGTGGCAAAGGGAGGCCTGAGGCTCTTAAGAAGTCGCGTGGCCCTGTTGTTGATCCTGGTGAATTTGGTACGTGGGTCAGGAAGTGGGGTAGTTACAGGAGGAAAGGTAGTCGGGGGTGCCGCGGAGATAGCCGTAGTAAGCCAGTGTGGTGGACCAGTGTGTGTGATAAGGCAGTCTGCGATCGGCGGCGCTACTGGCAACGCTTTTGTCGTTATCCGTCTGGTGAACGCTGGTATACCTTCGTCGGTGTTGCTGAGGAGTTACGGTTTTTGCTGCGCAGGGAGAAAGCTGTTTTCGGCAAGCGTCTGTGTGAAAAGGTGTCTCACGGGGTCTCTATTGCCCAGGTTTGGAAACTTGTCCGTCCACAAGATTCCCAGCATAGTATCGGGTAGGTGTTAGATGGTGCTGGTATGGTTTTGAGGGCTTTGCCTATGACAAATGCCTTCAATGACAACTTTTCGTACGTGTTTAGCTTGGGCAGGGGCGCGAGGCCCTCACTGGTGGCTTGTGATGAGGGAAATGATCTGGAACCCCTGACAATGTTGGAGCTGGAGGCTTCTCTAGCGGCATGTAACCCGTCCAGTG
Source organism: Lithobius niger (assembly GCA_023313725.1). Classification (NCBI taxonomy): domain Eukaryota; kingdom Metazoa; phylum Arthropoda; class Chilopoda; order Lithobiomorpha; family Lithobiidae; genus Lithobius; species Lithobius niger. The sequence continues at coordinate 986 of JAHWFP010192489.1, forward strand.
CTGTTGGCATCGATCGCATTTCCTATAAGGATCTGTCATCTCTGTGTAAGGCTGGGAAGGAAGATCTCCTAGCTTTTTTTCAAAGCCGTTTCTGCGGCGGTCCACCACCGCCATCTTGGATGTTTTCTATTCTGACGCCTGTTCTGGGCCGGGGTAAGCCGCGGTCGACGGTGACGAGTAAGCCGCGGTCGACGGTGACGAGTTATCGTCCAATTGCCCTTTTGTCCTGCGTCCGGAAGGTTTATGAACGGCTGCTGGTCAGGCGGCTTGAATGGGAACTTGAGGCCTCTGGTCGGCTTTTTCCAGCGCAGTTCGGTTTCCGGAGTAAGCTTGGGGCGCAGGATGCTATCCTTTACCTGGAGTCCAACATCCGTAGTGCATGGGCGGTTGGTGAATTTGTGGTAGGCGCCTTTCTTGACATTAAAGCGGCATACGACATGGTCGACGTTCAGTGGGTTGGTTTTGCTCTTCATGAGCTGGGTGTGAGCCCGCAACTTACACGTGCCATTATGGCCTTGCTTGGTGAGAGGACCTACGCAACAAGGGTAGACGGGCATTGGTCAGCGACGCGGTCTACAGACAGGGGCCTCCCTCAGGGGAGTTGCCTCAGTCCGATCTTGTTTGCAGTAGTGCTGAATACCGTTTTGGTGAGTTTAAACGCATCGGCTAGGGTTGTTGCGTATGCAGATGATGTCGCGGTCATTGTAGCGGGTGGAAGTTTACGCACCATGTTGGAGGTTCTAGAGTCCACCATTGCCAAAGGTGTAGACCTGTTAAAATCTAGGGGCATGGTGCTCTCTACGGCAAAGACTGTTTTGATGATCTTCTCTAAGGGTCCTCCTCTTGTGGGTTCTATCACGGTTGGTGATTCGTTGGTGGTTGCATCAAATAGTGTTGGATATCTGGGCGTGCATCTCGACCCCACCTTGTCCTGGCAGAAGGAAGTGGCCACTGTCAAGGAGGCTGTGTCGTCCCGTCTCCGGATCCTTAAGTCCTTGACGACCAATGGTCTTGTTGCTAGAAGGTCAGTAGTGACCTCTATCTACAGATCGTACGTCAGGGCGTGTGTGGATTTTCACCTGCCATTCCTTGCCTGTGTGTGGGGGGGGGGGGGGCTGGGGGGAATCCAGGTGTCAATTAATGACTGTCTCCACACAGTAGTGGGTGCTCTGCCGTCAACCACCGTCCTGGCTCTACAGGTGGAGGCGGGTGAATACCCTCTGTATCTCAGTGCCAGGGAACTGCTTTTGGCCCTGTGTTTGCGTGCTGTTGCAAGGGGCAAGGATGACCAAGTCGCTTGCTGTTTGTCAGAGATCTTTGAGCGAGGTCGACAGGGGTCGTCTTGGGTCGCTTGGTTTGGGTGCATCCCTGTTGCTGCGCCAGCCTCTGCAGGGGTTTCAAGCGCCCAGTTTTGCGACCCCTTTTCGGCCATGGGTCTGGTGTGGGGTGATCGCATCTGTCTTTGATGTTGGGCCACGCCCAGGAGTTCCGCGCATTTACTGTGATGCGTCGTTCTACAGTGAGCGATGGGTGGGGGGGGGGGGGCCGTCCAATGAGAGACGATGCCGACAATGCTAACAATGGTTATAACAATATTTTCGTACTTACGCGCCCTCCCACGCCATCCCTGTTACGCCCCCAGGCTCCAAACCATAAAAGGTATGCAGTTCGTATTGTACTGCATCCATTCGTCCAATTTCATAGCTGGAAGCCTCCTCGTTATCTCGGTATCGATGAATAATCACCCTATGGGATTTAACATGGGGATGAGCTAATTACCTAGCTAGCTAGCTAGTTAACACATTTACAACGTTATTGAGGGTCAAATTTTGCACTGAAAGCAGCTTAGCGGGCATTCCTACACGAGTTAATTTTTGTCAGGTGGGTCATTGCTCTTGATTTCAACACAATTTAAGCTTTTCTACCGCATTATTATTTTTCCCCAAGTACCTGAAATATGCCCAACTATGCTTCACGATATAAGATACTGGCGCTATGGCGCCGCGCTACAATGGTTTACAACCTCGACAATTGAACTGATGTGATGTTTGCTGTGATGATTGTTGCCTAACTTGGCGCGACACACTAGCGAGTGTCTAGACTTGAGCAACATCTGGACCACAGCAACATCTGAACTATCTCGCGATACTTAACGAAGAGATGTCGCCTTGAGCGCTCACATTGCTTACGTCACAACCTTGATGCGGGGCACTGCTCGTGAATCGAAGGGCACTACAGTAATAAACGTAATAAATGAATGCACAGAGGGAATGAAACAAACGTATGATGTCGATATGAACGAGTTAATAAATCGCCTTTGTTATGCAATTATACTTTTTGTGGTTGCACTGTGGGTTTGTGGTTTGCACTGTGGGTTTGTGGGTTCACTGTGGGTTTGTGGGTGCACTGTGGTCGTCCTAGCAGTAAATGGCCGTCAAGATATTTGGGGAAGAGTATACACCACATACAAATGTACAAATTTAAGTAGTGAAGTACGACCCACAACCGTTTTGTAAGTTATATAACAATATAATAATAGGTAGGTAGAGAGATAGATATATAGATACAGGGATGGCGACACAGGGAAGGACTTGGCCAATTTGCACCGGCTCCAGGGAATTTCAACTTGAGCTTAGTTGTTGAACTTTTCCATATCACTAGCGTTATGTTTGTGCAGAATTTTGTGTTGTATAAAAGTTGGTTTTTATGTCTTGTAAATCTCTGCAGAGGCCATAAAATAATCTAGAAACAAGTAAAGTGTGTTGGCTTCCAAGGGTCTGCCCTATTTCACGCTGGTGGACCTTGTAGCACTCGCCAAGACCACCCACCAAACGAGGGAACCCGACACCCCGTTTGCACCAGGCTGGGGATTACTGTCACTGGCCCTCAGATAGAATCACACTTCGCTTCGATTTCAGGACCCTGGTTGTATCTGCGGAAGGACGTCACTCTTTCTTTCTCTCAGCTGGGGGCTAGAAATCATCTGAAATTCCAAAATGGCGGTGGTTTTAGGTCACTAAAACAATCACTACGACGTTTACATGGCCAACAGAAAGCGCATTTAAGCAATGCTTTGAAATGCGCATAAAAAAACGGCACCTGTTTGCAAGACGCGAGAAAGAATGCGATAGGCCATTCAGTAAACGACTGCTATTCCGGTCAGTACGCTCAGAACCCTCTTCCTTCCTATCTTCCCTTTGGTTTGTAGCGGACACGTGCTGTCCTGCTCCCCTTCTGTATGTAGTAAACTGGGTAACTGCACGCATGCAAGTCGAAGTGGTTTCCCTACTCGCGTACAGATATTTTCAAAATCATTTACCTAAAATTCGAGTGTCACCGGCATTAATTACGTGAGCGCCGTAGTTGTGTTGACCATCGTTATGAGACGTGCACCCACCCACATCCGAATGCGATTGCGAGTGTTTACGTGAATATAGATTACAGACGAATTGTATTAGACTGCCAAACCGCCTCCGTAAAGCGACTCCGTTTGGTATCATCAGGAGGGAGAATGCGCCACGAACGGTTGTTTACAAGGCACACGGACGTGACAAAGACACAATGCGCATCATTCTGATTCTCTTTCAACTGGTCATGTTAACGTAGTGAATGTGATTTGAATGTGAATGCAGTGAATGTGAAGGGACTGGGAAAGTTGCTTCACCAGAAGGAATTCTTCATCTTTATTGTCACGGATCATACGACTGTAAGCATTTGCCTGAACGATACCAGAGATAGATAATAGGGCAGTGACACGACGTAGTATTATTGTATATAACCCTATGGTGTAGCCAGTTACTGGGTTAGCTGCAAGGTGCACTGTTGGGGGAAAAGAAGAGCGTCTTAGTGAAGCCTTAGTGAAGCGTCTAAGTGAAGCGTCTTAGTGAAGTTTTAGGTCTAAAACACGCGATTTTTGTCGATTTGTTGGCAGTTGCTGACATTTTTAAGCAAGTGGAATCTTTATTTTCCAATTACAATCTAAGTAGCATAAGGGATTGATTGGAGAAAACAACGGTTTTTTAAGCCTACGAACTCCACTCTCAAAGCACTGGCTTGACTAGAAGTGTCGTTGTTTAACCCACCATTTCAATCTAGTGCCCCTTGCAGGTATCTCTCTTGTAGCAATATTACGTCACTTGACGCGGCTCTACACAGATAGTGTTGTTACCATGGGAACAGCACCTTCGGTATCTTGATTAAATTCCAGTTGTGAGAATACAAAGCGAGCTGGTTGCGCAACTTTTGGCGATTATTGGTATATACGTGCGATGGCTCCTCTACACCAACGCCACAGTTAGCCTAAGGTTCTAGCTAAGTTAAATAACCGTTCTAGTGATGTTTTAATTATAAATTGGAGCGATAATCTGGCGATAATCTGGCGATAATGAGGACGACTCTTGCCATGGTAGGGCCTTAAATGGAATGCCATAAATGACAGGCTTACTTGGGACCAGATAGAATTATTATGGACTTCGGGCTATTTTTGGTTGGAATGGCCAATTTGGCAGCTACGGAGTTGTAGTGACACATGGCAACAGAGAAAAAAGGGATATATTTCTATAGTGTCCGCGACCTATCTTGAGTTCTCCGCAGAACGAACACGGATAATCGATTGCACGTTTTTAGTAGCAGAGTGCCTTGTTGATATCCAAGATGGTTACAAAGACAATGGCGACTGTCGGTTAAAGCTGCCCCCTCCACGAAGACGTGGCCGCTCATAAAATACTCGCAGGACTCAAGATGCGCCGCGCACACAATAATTACTAGCCGAAATTACCTTTGGATGTGGATCGATGGGAGGATCGTGGCGGTGAATTCTATTTGGATTCATATCTCAGTGTTGACAGTACCGGGCAGAAGGCCAAGCGAGCTCGAGCCATGACAATTGATGTCATACAGTAATTGCAGGAAATTCGTATGCTATATTACAATAATTGATCACATAGCTTTAATGCTTTAATGCTTTATTCGAGTAAGTTAAAATGGCCTTGAAGCCGTACACTCGGTCAAGGAGACTTAAACACTACTTAAATTTAACACACACATAGCTTCATCTGAACTAACAATGAATATTAATCTTGAAGTGCCAATGGGTCGTTACAATATGACGTCATGCAGACCTTGGGCTTGGTAGGTTTCACAAATGACGTCATCAGAGCAACTTCAACGCATAATTTCAACGTTTTAGATCGGGAATTAAACTCACAACAAACTGCGCTCTTAACTAGCCTTCTATTCACTCCCTTTATTTCTCCTAATGTTATACAAGGAAGTGATTCCCAGAAGGCCCGTCAAATGCACTCATCTCGCGCACAACTGATTCCGGAAGTCATACCGGATCACGTCTTCCCTGCCTTGATTTCATCATCTCTACGTGATGACTATCCCCCTCCCCCCTACTCTTTCCAGCTCTTTGGTTCCCGGTTGTTCATCACCCGAGTCACGATCTTGTGTGAATTGGGGGACAATAGGAAGTAACTGGCCGAAAGCTAGCTCGCATGACTCGGTAATAAACTTAAAGTTGAGTCGTGAGGTTTGAGCTTTCTGTTTTGAGAGTTGCCACAGAAATGGAAGCACAAGTTTCCATTGATTTCCGTTAATTTCGTTATTACTTCTATCAGCCTCGCAGTGTTTGTAATGGTCTTGATGCTTCGTTTCCATGCAGTGATAAAGCAATTCCCTAACTGGCTGTTTTCCCCCCTTAATTTTACTTACAGCGTTGCATGTGTTGGACGCGTCTTTTAAGGCCAAACCAGACTGCCTGTTACTCAACCGAACCAGACCGATAATATCGGCCGATCCTGATAGCATTCTCTGTGTACTCTAGGCCAATCCCTGACTAGAAGCCGTGCAAATTTAGCCATTTACAGCGTTGGAATTTCAGCGACAGCAAAGCTTTAACCTGATGGGATCATTGGCGAAATGCAATCTTAGGCTGCATTTATACACTGACCTTGCAGCGCAATGTCGCAGCTAGAAGCTGTAAATTAATCTGGAATTTGAACATGGCGTCAGCTTTGGCTCTGCAGAGTCGTAACGAAACGGACAATAATGTGAAGTCAGGAGCGGTCGCGGGAGCGAATGGGGAAATTGTTTTGGTAGGAGAAATAATTTTTTCCTATCGTCACGACTGCGCGTATTTTACCAAGCAATTTGTCAACATTTATAACGTTTGATAATGACACTTTCGTCAAGCACTGTGCACTAACAAAGCCCGCTGAATAAAGGCCGTATCAGCATCAACGAAGGAGTCAACTAAATTATAAATAAGGCGGAAGTTGGGCCGGGGGGGGGGGGAGCAAGACGAGACGTTTGGTAGATGGCGCCATCTCTTGACACCAAGTGGCGAATCTGTAAAACTAACACGATTTCCAAAGTCTGTCAACAGATGACGCTGTGCCTCAAAGTGCCCTGAAGATACTTGAAGAACGGCCTTTTTTTTTATTCAAGGGGCTTTGGCACCATTCAGCAGAATATGGCTTTGAAAAAATGGCTTTTCGTTTCATGGATATTTGAGATATCGGAAGGCGCCAACTTTTCTATTAGCACACACCCCATTTCTTATTCAATGTGATAGTTTTTTAATGTGTAGGGGAAGTATGACCCAACCAGCAGTGTTAAAACAAGCAACACATGTAGAAATTTCATTTCCGGAGATTTTCTAGGAACCAGGATTTCCCGAGATCCCGTACCTCCCTCATGTTCCTCAATCCTTCCCAACAACTTAACGAGGCCACGTTGTTCAATTGTCCATGTCCTCTCCTCAAATTTTCCAACTAACTATCTAGAATTGAGTGTAACTGTCCTAGCTTTGAAAATGTCCCTCTTAATCAGTCGTAGTGTTTTTTTTCCTTCTAATATTATCTTTCCCAGACCGATAAAGTCGGAAAGAATTCCTTATTTCCACAGCCTAGCTTCTCCCAACCCTCACCCTCCCCTCTCACTCATAATGCGATTTCCCTCAATTTCACAGCTTTGTTAGGTGCTGTGCAGTGATGGGCAACAACTACCAAAAAAGTAATTCAACTACAGTTACTAACTACAGTGAAAAAAAAGTAGTAGCAACTGCTAACTACATACAACTAGTTGCAGTTACAGTTCTTTTGTGGTAGTTAATAGTTGTTTGTACTCGTGAATACTGCCTCAAGCTGCAGCGCATACATGTGATCACTAATGTCATAAAACACTTCGACTCACATCATGCGATTGACCACTGGTACTAGCTACCACTGAATGTTGTTGACGCCAAATCCGTTAACTGCTAAAGCCGCTACTCTTCTGGCAATGTATGGACTACAGGGCAGTGACATAACGTAGTATTATTGTATATAACTCTATGCTGGAGCCAGTAACTGGGATAGCTGCAAGGGGCACTGGAGGGGGAAAAGAAGGGCGTCTTACTGAAGCCAATGCTGTTATAGCAGATTTCGTAGGCCTAAAACGCGCAATTTTTGTCGATTTGTTGGCAGTTGCTGACATTTTTAAACAAGTAGAATCTTTTCTTTCCCGATTACAACCTAAGCAGCATAAGGGATTGGAGAAAACAACGGTTTTTAAGCCTATGAAAGCCGCTCTCAAAGCACTGCCTTGACTAGAAGTGCCGTTGTTTAACCCTTTACATTTTAATCTAGTGCCCCTTGCAGCTATCTCTCTTGCAGCCAATATGACGTCACATGACGCTGCCCAATAGTGCAGAATGGTGTGTCAAAGTCATTTCAAGAACTGTTCTCAATTTCAGTAATGAATTGGATGGTCCGATGCTGCTTACCCCAGTATTTGAAGAATTTCAGTATTTCTCCTTTCCCAATAAAAACAATAAAAATGCGCTTTAATTTATAAGTTTTTAGACATCCTAACTGCATCGTTCAAAATTACCGGTTGGCCTATGAAAATGAAAAAAAAAAAGTAGTTCAACGACAAGTAGCTTCGGTAGTAGCTGTAACTACCACTGAACTACTTTGAAAGTAGTTTAACTATAGTACGTTGGTAACGACGTGTAGTCACTGCCGTGCACAGACCAGCATGAGGGCAAGGGCAACGTTTGTAAAAGGGTACGCTAACGTTATTTTTTCCTGGGGACTTTTTTTTTGGCTCGTCAGTTTTCTTTTTTTTTTTTTACCCTCTTTTAAGCTTGTCTCTATATTTTATCTTTTTATGCCCCTTTCCTGGCCTTCTTTTTGCCCTTTTTAGGCCTCTAGGCCCTTTCTCCTGGCTGCTGCACCATAGTTTATCGGTACAGAAAACTGCCTGCGTACCCCACTGCATGTAGTTAACTACTGCCCATTACTGCATTTTAACCAAGTTGGGTGCACTAGGACTGACACAGCCAGAATAATATCCAATACTTCTCTTCCGTAACGAAACTTCTTTATATTATCCTGACTTTTACTACGTTGAGACATGCTATACATGGGTCGTGGTGTTCCTGAAATGTTCAGACTTTTCTGAAAACGGGGTACATGGAATTCGTAACACACTGCCGTACTAATTCCTGAACAGCGCCACCAGCGACAAAGGGAAAATCTACGGCGTTTGATTTTTTTTGGCTTCAGTTTCGAATGTGAAACAACTTTCGATGCACGAGACACTGTACGAAACAACTGCCCTGGATGTATCTACACTTGATTACCACAGTACGGCAACCAGAAATACAAATTATGTAAGATTTCCGAACACGTTTTCAGCACACTAAAAGCGTAAAATCAGTTTTTCCATCACTTTTCGCACTGCTGGCTCTGACTGCATCTGCGATGCCATCTTGCGTGCGTGTTCGATTCGTATAATGTAAGGATGAGTCAGCTTTATTAGCATTAGAGCCCATTAACGTTATTCAAGTTCTTAGATGACAACGTTATTACAGTTCTTATATGCGGTACGTCAAATTGACCTTAAAAACTGGATTCCTTCATCATAGTCCAGCAGCCGGCACGAAAATCCAAGAGAATGGTCTGCATAATTCCTCTTTGCTGATTGTGTACATGTATGGTACGTGTATACCCAATTCTGAATGATGCCACCTTGGCACCATTGGAGAATTCTAGATGGAGTCTAAAAATGGAGACAAAAAACGGTTATGTTTTTTTACGTCTAGCGTCTAAACCGTTCATCCGAGTGAAAATTAACCAGTTACGAATTGTGTTTAGAATAAAATTTCCTGCAAAAAGGTTTCTACTCGTATTTTTGATAAAATTAATCCTTCTTGCCGAAATTCGTTGTGTGAGTTATTTTAGGCCGTTTACGCACGTTACCGACGTTGCACTCTCTCCAAGAGATCAATGTCCTTGGCCAAATGTGGAGACCAGACTGGGGTCGCATACTCAATGATGGGGCGTACTAAAACCTCGAACGCCCAAACCCTATTAGTAATACTGCCCGAAGTAAAGCACCTCAACACGATCACCGAACGTCGGAAAGCTGCGGCGGAAATCTTTTGACAGTGGAGGGAGGGCTTCAGGTTTGCATTAAACCAAACCCCCAAGTCCCTGACTTCAACGGAGGACGGCAAAGGCTCATTTTCGAAAAAATACTCGGATTCATGGTTTAGGTTCCCAACATGGAATGTAAAACACTTTGGTACAGAAATAGGCAGCTGCCAGTGTCTAGACCGCTCCTCAACGGCTTGGATCTGCGTCTCCAATTCAGAAGATGCCCCTGAAGACAGGTTTTTCAGTCCCAATCTTCAAACCATCTGCAAACTTAAAACCGAAAGTACAGTTATTACCTATCTTGAGGTCATCAATGTAAATAACAAACAACAGTGGTCCAAGGACTGAGCCCTGGGGAACACCGCATGGGACATGAACCCTGGAAGAGTAGGTGCCCTCAACTGACACGCATTGAGTACGGCCCTCCAGGAAAGCCGAAAGCCAAACCTTAAGGTTTCCTCCAATGCCACAGCTTTTGACCTTCAGAATGGGCTTTCTATGAATAACAGACTCAAAGGCCTTTTTAAAGTCAAGTAAATAACATCCGAAGGGACCCCGATATCCAGTGCACTTGTCCACCAGTCCAGTACTGCCAACAACAGGTGAGTTGTCGATCTATGGGGGAGAGATCCAATAATCGAATGGTTATTTAAATAATTAAGGATCACATCCCGGATAATAGAATTCATGACCTTACTCACGACACAGGTGAGGGCGATGGGCCTATAGTTTCGTGGGTCCGATGGTGAACCCTTTTTTAAGACAGGGAAGACACTGTAGAAAAACTATCGTAGCTTAGCTACGAATTAATATAAATCTTTTGATTACTCTTTTTGGAATTCGTCTAAGCCTAATCACGTTTATTTATCCGAATTAGAACGGGTGGTGCAGCAGTTTAAAGATGGAACTTGTGGTAAAATAGGGCGAAAAGCACAGCACTACAACGTAGGTAAACCGTCGCAGCTTAGCTCCTAAATATACATCTTCATCTTTCGTCTAAGCCTAATCAAACGTCCATTTTTCCGAATTAGAACGGGTACTGCAGCTGTTTAAAGTCAGGAATTTTAACATACACTATGCACTGTTGTATGTAATATGCATCGACGGCCTAAACTAACTTAAATAACGAATTTTGGGAAGAAGGATTAATTTTACCATAAATATGCGTAGAACCTTTTTCAAAGGAAATTTTATTCTCAACATAATTGGTAACCGGTTAATTTTCAATCGGATGAACGGGTTAGACTCTAGAAGCAAAAAACCGTTTTTTGTCCTCATTTTTGCACGCCATCTGAAGTTCCCCAAGGGTGCCGAGGTGGCATCATTATGTTTTGGAGTAGAGACATATTGTAGAACTTCTCTGCGTAAAAACATTTTGTGGCAGAGAGTTTTTTTTTAGGTTAGGCCAAAAATCGGTATTTGGCAACTGGACTATCGACCTAGCACCTCCAGGAGACTGTTGATATCATAACAATGTACCTATTCAAATTACTCTGCGTAAAATAACAATGTAATTCCTTGTATTGCCGTTCCAACCTATTGTATTAGCTTTGTATTTGTAGTCAAGTAGTCATAAGAAATTTTCTTTTTTCACAACAAACTAGCACGTGTAAAGTTGGTGTGTGCACGTGCACCAGGGAGCAAGCGGTCAAGGTTAACGATATCACTGTCACTAGATGGCGCCCTTCTAGTGGTTCAAAATCTGCATTTCGAAACGGTCGATATACAGGGTGTTCGGAAATTGGTGTCAAATATTTTGAGGGTCCGCTGTGTGATCAAAGATAAGAAGAAAAAGTCCTATAAACATGGGTCCGGAAATGCACCAGTCTTTAGTTACAGCCCCCCC
>JAHWFP010192493.1:6309-24996 GCA_023313725.1 Lithobius niger
CAGTACTAAATTCGTCTCATACACGTGCACAATCACCATTTCACATTACTAAATTCGAGTCATACCAAGGGCACACTCATCATTTCACTAAATTCGTCTTATACCACGTGTCCACTCACCATTTTACATCACTAAATTCGTTTCATACCAAGTGCACACTCACCATTTCACATCACTAAATTCGAGTCATACAAAGTGCACACTCATCATTTCACACTACTAAATTCGTCTCATACCAAGTGCACACTCACCATTGCACACTACTAATTCGTCTTGGGCAGAGGCGCGTCGTCGGCTTGTTTCTGGGTCAGCTAAGGTTGTTATTTTCCACTGGGTGAATCAAGCCATGAAGGAGTACGCATTTGTTTTGAAATACGGAATTACATAAATTAGCCCTCTTTCTTACCTATGTAATCTTTTTCTCGTAAAATAAAGAATTACATGACTTATCCCTCCCGGTGGCTAAACATAGTCGCTAAGAATTTCTAAATGTGAATTCTGAAATGGCTGGCCTGACGGGAGAAGAATTTTCTAGTGCGAAATCAGTTTTAGTTACAGACCTACCAGGATTATGTTGAAGGTTTTAGGAGAACAGTCTGCCATTCACACGTAATTTACCATGTGAGTTGTAAGGGGTGGCAGCTTTGAGTTTTACCGTTTTACCTTAGCATGCTATGAAAGCCAACACATGTATTACTCCACTCTAGCATGCTCGGTCAGTTGTATGTCTGTTGGACTGGACTCGTTCTCCTAAACCACTCATAAGGTCTGAGTGAAACAATGAACTTAAGTTTTTAACTTTCTCTGTCTCTGATAACCTGAACATAGAATTTATCAAGGTGAACATTCTGCCAATCGCCCATCATAATATTGTGTGAGCTGTGAGACGAGGCAGCTTTTGATTTTACCTTTTAAGCGGTGCATGCTACCAGAGCCGGCATGATATTACTCGACTTTTGCATATTCCGTGGACTTGTCTGTTTGTTTGTCAGGCCTGTTCTCCTAAAATGCTCATCCAATCGGAGTGAAACTTAGACGCACGCTTAAGTGTATTTGTACACCGATGCTGCTCGAGTTTTAGCCTTTATTTTCGATAACGGGAACATCGAGTTGTTTAAGGTTAACATTCTACCAATCGCCCATAATTTACCGTGTGATTGTCAGATGTGGTACTTTTGAGTTTTACCTTTTTACTAAAGCACTAAACCTTGCGCAATGGCTGTTTGCCGTGACGTCACTATGAGTTAGCCAATGACGAACGAGAAGAACGGCTGTTTGGCCGTCTGATTGAACTAGCCCAGTCACGTGATATGCACGTCACAGCAAACAGCCATGGGTGTGGTATAGCCATATGGTTCGCTTTGGTCACTCCATTGGAGCGATCCATGCTTCATGTAATTTCTTTGATTCCAAGAGCATCACAACATCGATGTACGAGTATTTAAAAAACATACACTCGAAGCACTACGCGCATGACGGGCAAAACAGTTACTTTATATTTCGAAGCATTAATTTGCAGTTGGCTTCATTTTTCGAAGGGCCCCAAGCACAATACCAGTGCTTCGACTCTGATTGTTAGGAGAAGGGGCGTAGCACTGGTTAATATAAGGTATTGCCCGCCATGCGCGTTGTGCTTCTCGAGTGTGATTTTTAAATTCTACAACGCATATTTTTACTCTATATACGAGTATTTCGACGCAAACTAATTGCAATTATTGCTCACAGTTCGTCCATCGCATTCCTCAGCTTGCCTCCATATTTTCATCTACATCATTCAAAACATGCGATTTGTTGGTTTGTTTGCATGTTTGTTCGTCTACTCCTCTAGAAGTAAGCCCATGAAAGATTGCGACAGAAGCGAGTAACTCAATGAAAAGGTTTAGTTTACGTGGAAATTGCTTACTTTTCTGGCTCAATTCACGCGCTGTGTTTAAAAAACTGATTGTTTGACAACCTTTTAAGCCCTACAGGTCTGCCTTTTTACCGTGCATCAGTCGCTTAAAGCAAAACCAGTTTTAAAGTTTTATATGTAGTATTGTAGAACAAGTGTCATCCTTTATAATTTTTTTGGCAAGCAAGTTATTTCGACATACGTACTTTGAACTGCACGCTCAAAGTTCACAACACGTGTAAACAATGGCTGGACCGAAAACAAAGTGAATTTTAATTTCCTCCTGATATTAGGATATGTCGTGCTTCTGTTACTTCGAACTGACGCAAAACATGACGTCATAATTTTATCAGGCAAGGTTTCCTTTGGAAGGTCAAAGTTGGTTAAGGCTAATAAACTTTGATGTCATGATGTCATGAAGTATGATGTCATGAACAAAGGTCATGAGGGTAAAAAGAAACTGTGCCATTATTTTTGTAGGTTTTTCGCGTATTTGAGTCATAAAATCAAATTACAGCTACAAAATTTTGCCTAGCGATTGCTCAACTTAATTATTTTTCATTTGGTCCTTTTCCCATCTTTGTAGGTGCCTTGGTTCAAGAGGAGTAGACGTACACGCGCACACACACACACATCAGACGTTTTTAATGATGTAGATGCAAACAGTGGCCTGCTTGCGTATTACTAGACTTCCATAAGCTCTATTTGTTCGTGCTTCTTCTCCCAAATGACTTATGAGAACAGGGTGAAACTTGGGTACACATTTAAGGGTAAATGGATGCTGATTCTACTTAGATTTTCAATGTTTTCTCATAATGTGAACGTGGACCGGTCACGGTGAACATTCTATCAATTGCACATCAGAAAACGGCATTTTCTTGTAACGGTAACATGGTATTACTCAATGAGAACATTCTATCAATTGCACTTCAAGAAACTGCTCAGATAACGGATACGTGAAAATGCTCACGGTAAACATTCTGATCACGGGAACTTGAAATTCGTTAAGTTGAACATTAAATCAATTGCATATTAGAAAATAGCTTATTCTTATACCGGGAACATGCAATTGCACAAGGCGAACATCAGAAAACAGCCTTTACTGATAACGAAAACATTTTAACTGTTCAAGGAGAACATTCCATCAATTGCATATCAGAAAACAGCTTTTTCTTATAACGGGAACATGGAATCGCTCAACTAGAACATTCCATAAATTCGACATCAGAAAAGAGCTCTTTCATAGAACGGGAACATGGAATTGTCCAAAGTGAACATTCTATCAATTGCTCATCAGAAAACAGGCTTTATGTTTTGTATATGAAATGTGAAAATTGAACATGAAATTGCTCAAGGTGAACATTCGCCATTTATTGTTAAGCCCCAAAGAATTTAGGATTCCCTTAAAGGTTATATAGTTCAAATTCATTAATTTTTTTTTCCTTTAGACACAACCCGCTGCACAAACATGATCCGGATGGAGAATTAGTAGACCTAAAAATCTGGGGACTGGATTCTATCTATCGAATTGGTGATGCCACCATAACGCAACCTGACTTCTCCCACCTTTACTTAGATGCTAGAGTTGGTTTACTCGATCTTAGAGCCAAAGCACTGCTAAATAAAAGGTACGTGTTTGGGCACATTTTTCCTAGAAGAATTAGTCGAAAATCAGAAAATAAGAGCCGTCCATTCTTTTAGACATACAGGGTGGTCCACAAAAAACTGACGACCGTAAACTTTGTTAAGTCCCACTTTTTCAGTTAGCACCCCTTAGAATCGGGAGAGGACAGAAATCAAATCAATGAAACGGGGAAATTTCTGTCCTCTCCTGGTTCTGAGGGGTGCTAACTAGAAAAATTGGACTTGGAACATTTACGGTCGTAAGTTTTGTGTGGACGACAATGTGTATCAAAAGGTAAACCAAAGGAGGAAAAGGTTATTTTTAGAGGCATTTCGCAACGCAAGCAACACCTGTTCGTTTCGTGCTGTCCATTAGCCACTCTTTTGCACGCACGTAGCAACTCCAGAATGGTAGTACGGACGTTAACTGCATCCATGGATGTGAAAGCAACTCGAGTATATTGAAAATCAAACAATAAAAAAACTCCTCTTACATTGCTTTTGCAGGAAGTCAACCAAAAGGTGAAAATGAGTTTTTAAGGACGTTTTGGAAAGTTAAAACAACTCGGATAAGTCAAAAATTCAACTCTTAAATAACTCAACCCCTTGGCATATCACACGGCTCTTGCATGAGACAAACCAAAGAATGAAAAAACTTTTTAAACAAAAATTTTCAAAGCAAGAAACGTCTATACAGGATAGTCCACAAAAAACCGACGATCCAAAATTCTGAGTCCAACTTTTCTAGTTAGCACCCCTCAGAAACCAAGAGAGGGCAGAAATCAACGCTAGCAAAACTGGAAGATTTCTGTCCTTTCCTGATTCTGATGGGTGCTAACTGGAAAAGTTGGACTTAGAAAAATTTCGGGTCGTCAGTTTTTTGTGGACCACCCTATATAGGGACGTTCTATCCCTACGTCCCTTCATTTGCATGCTAACGACTTTATGGACGTTAATGACGTGTTTGAAGTTAGAGCAACTCAGATACATCGAAAAACTATTCTGCATAGCATCGCTCCTGCAAGAGGCAAACCAAAGCATGAAAAGGCATTTTTAGGATCGTTTTGCAAAGCGAGAAGCACCTTTTAGCATCTATCTATCCATTCGTCCTTTCACGACTAACGACTATACAAACTTTTAAGGACATGCTTGGCAGTTAGAGCAACCCAACCCAGAAAACGAACAATTAAAAAAACTCCTACTCGACATAGCATCACTCCTGCAGGAGGCAAACCAAATAACGAAATGGTGCTTTTTTATAAAGTTTTGTAAAACGAGAAGCATGAATTAGCATCGTTGTATCCGTTCGACCCTTCATTTACATTCTCACTATACTGTAGGTACTTTAACGGCGTGCTTGGAAGTTAAAGAGCAACCCAAATAAATCGAAAATCAAACGATGAAAGTTTATTTCGATCAAACGGGTAGAAATAAAGGTCCAGTGTTTTCTTACAGCAAAAGTGGAAGGTGATGGGGAGATACCTTAAATAAAATTTAATTTTAAAAAAAGGTAAAAGGGAGAAGCCACTGGAGGTAAGCACCTTTTTTAACTTTTTTTTTTATTAGGAATATGGTTTTCTGGAGGGCAAATCGCAAATGCTAGTGGAAAAACATTCAAGCCCAAATTGGAGATTGGAGTGGATTTGAATCGGAAAGCTGACAATAAGACTGTTCAGCTTTAGGATTCCCATCCACTCCAACTTCCAATCTTGAATTAATTGTTTTTCCATTAGCATTTTGCTACTTTTTCCCCGAGCAAACCAGGTCTTGAAACCAGGTCTTTACCCCAGGGCAATCTTGACACTTTTCTAATCAATTGTACTCAGTAACACTTAAGTACAAGTAGAAAAGTTTCAAGATTAACTCTGTTGAAATGGCGGATTTCGTTGCAGTACTTTGATCTCATCCTGGAAGGCACGTTTGTGGTAAACAGTCCGGATAGCATTGTATTTTTTTTGGGGGGTATTTTTTACTGTTATTGTACTGTTATTGTACAAAGCAGCCATTGTTTTCGATACGCTGAGTGTTTATCCATTTTTTACTGCACTTTTATCAAGCAATCAGTTTCAAACCATGTGTATTTCAAACCAGGCATTTTAACAAAATCAGCTCGCCAAAGACTGTAATCAGACATAGCCCAATTCAAATACAATTTGCGTTCATTTTCTAATATAACCAAGGAAAAAGAACAATCCTTGTTCCCTGGAATTGGAGATCAAATTATAGTTCGTTTTATTCGAACAGGGCTCTACCTGTTCAGATCTTGGATGAAAATTATAGCATACGTGACTGGGGTGGGCAATATGGCGGCCAAAAAGACCACTTAATGCGATTGATTTGGTCGTTACCGCTTTCTGTCAACCGAGGGCGACACCTACCGTACAAATTGCCAACAAACGTGTCGCTTTTTTTTGTAAGTGCAGAGAAATAGCTTAACTATGGGTGAGCGATGTTTTTAAAAAAAACTATTTAAAATACTTTTATAGATAATAAAAATTTGCTAACAAAATCTACGTAAAAATTAAAATTATTAGTTTGAAAACCGTCACTAGCCGCCAGTAGATGTCGTGTCTCTCCGTACAAATATGCTACCTCGAAGAACAGACCTCGACGAAGTGAACCGGACGTGGCTGCCATTTTGTGTACCTCCCCTGACATCGTTGTAGGTCGGCCCGGTTACTTTCCTGGACATGGTTCGAGTGAACACTAATCCAATTTTATTTGTGTGCTTTTGACAGCCGCGATTTCCATTGGGATACGAGTTCTAATGCTTCTTTTTTTTTCTAATTCAGTTTCTGTTTAGTTAATCTTCTCTAATCCGACGAGATGTCCGTGCGATGGATGAACTCCGCGTGTGTAACCGCTTAGACAAATAAAAAAATTTGATGGACTGGGTTTGCATTTTTACCATCACCCCTTATAATTTTTCACTCGAGTATCGTACAGTTTTTATTCGGCAATCAATTAGCATAAAATCCTTTACATTTTTTCTGTATTTGGTGTCAAACACTCCGATCGCATGTGAATTATCGGTAAACAATCATAATTTTGAATGCGGTAGAGATACAGCACCTTCTCTTTTTTCGACATTAAACCAATGAAAAGGTGGCATAGCATGGCTTCCTATATGTATAAGGCTTAACGTTAGAAATTCGACGCATCGTCCAGTCAGCCACTGGCTCTGCCACCAGCCGCGCTGCGAACACCCCAAAACTGAACCACTCTAACATGCGGATTGAACTGTGAAAGGTACTCGTGAGGCACGATACGTGGATTTTAAACTTAAAACACTCCATTGACACCAAATGATTAAAGTTTAACAATACTGGCTTCATGCTACGTACCTCTTTGTCCACTCGACGTCAAAACAAATTCTCCGAAGGTTAAATTTCACGAATTTCAAACAGAAGAACCACCAAGGTATGTGTGTATTGTACTGTATAATTACGCTACGGCGTTTTCTATTCTCATTAAAAATGTGCTAAACGATCCTTTGACGTTGCAGTAAATCGTCCGAAGACTTGGAAGAATAGTCACCATTACCGTAAAATAATGTTCGTTTAGTGCTGCAACACCGGTAAATCTAATAATGATAAGATTACCACGTTTCTGTGCGTCCCGCTAACACTAATCAATGCTATAATTGGGGTAGTTCGTTCTTCGTGCTTTCACTTCACTCATCATCTTGGACGACGCGCCTCGCATGCTACATGAAACCGAGTTTTCCCTATTTGTGTTGATTTTACTAGTTTTTATTCATTATATTAAGGCCACTAAAACTATAAAGTAGTTCTCGGGAGCGGACGCATGGGCTTTTTTTTCATAGCGTATGATACGTTTTTAAGACATTGTGTAAAAAAAAAAATTCCAAATCACGCATCAGCACTTCTGGAGCCGATGACCACAGCAGTTCTTTGCTCTATTCACATGATCGCCTCGAAACAAATCTTAGGGTCGTTCAGAGGTATGTCGCGACTAAAAAATTGCTTATAAAGAACGACTTTTATCAAATGTATCTTCTGGAGCCGATGACCACAACAGCTCTTTGCTCCATTCACATGATCGCCTCGAAACGTCGCTACTAAAAAATTGTTTATAAAAAAATTACTTTTATCAAATGTATAACACACGTTGAACCTGGCATTAAAAGATCGATATTGTTCTCCACAACAAAATGTTAGCTACCGATTTCGTTTTGTTTGTTAAAAAAAAAAAATAAAACTGTCGCCCGCATCTGAAAAATCACGAATAAAACATGAGTAAAAAAAAAAAAAACACCGCCCGCTCGCTTCAATTTTTTTAGTACCTCTCCCGAGAACCACTTAATTAAAAATTGTGTAATATTGCGTTTTAACAATTTTCGTTTTTTTTTGTATAGACTCATCCCCTTAATCCGTTTCAAGGGATTGGTTTCTGCAGAAATTCCCAACCTGCAATTGAAAATTAGGTTGCGACTGACCCAAACCGTAGCCACTCGAGCAAGATTGGTGCGTTCCAAAGTGACTAAATGGGGCAACGTTCGGACAAGGGTATCACAAGGTAATTGGATGGGGAAAGCAGTGAAGCCATGTCCGTGCCTAACCACCAATATTCTGAAAATAGTTGTTCCCCCTGAAATACATGACGCAATAAGCAGCATTTTGGACATGATATCCTTCAAGCGGTAACATTAAAACTAAAGATGTCGAAGCTCCATTTCGTAAAATGTATCCAATTTCAATGAGTATATCATGCGGTGTTTAAAGTGAAGTATTTATGTTTTAAATTGAATCTTAAAATGAGTGTACATTGAGTAATAAAAGTAATGAACTTGCGCAGAACTGTGCGTGAAATACACCTAATTGTATTTTTTTGTGTGTGTGTGGCGAGTGTTATGATTAGAATCTCTTACATACGCAATGTTAGTATTTTATATAGTTTGTTTTTTATTATTATGTTATGATTTAAAGGTACATTTCGCCTGCCTTATAACAGCCATGCACAAATCGTCACCTGCGCATGTTAGCATCGCACCGGTTTGCGGAATTGTAATACTATCTCAATAGGCCTTGGGCGTAGTAGACGAACGAGCATGAACACAAAAATTGTGTCGTCGTAAACTGGAAAAGATTTTCGCATTTTAACATCGCACTTTATAATTGTTTAGGCTAGTACGTTATAATTTTTCTTCGGCGATTTATTGGCATGAATAATTTTAATTTTTACCGCATTTAGTCTTTTAGATTTTTGATTTTATGTAATTACTAGCAAACGACTGAAAATTAGTACATGCACACACACATACTGATGAAACGTCATGGATATTCTAAATGCGCAAAGGATCATATAATCTTGGGATGCTATTAAATTAGTTCTCAATATTCAACAGAAAATTTCGTAGACGCCACATTTTAAACCGGATTTTTAGCAAGGACTTGACTAACGGAATTGACAAACCAAGGGTTGAATAAGCTTTATGAACCTTTGAGCCGTATTTGATGTGAGGATCGAGAAAAATGGCGTTAGGAGGAATGTACTTTTAAATCTATTACACACAAGCAGACCGTAACGGTTGTGAAAAAGCAAGGCCCAGTCATCTAGAACTGTTTAGACGTGGAATCTAATCGGGGGGCCTTATTCTCGACTTGATCGCTTTCAAATGTCATGTGCTTTTATCAAAAGTCGCTGTGTGGCAAAATGGGAGAACCACGATTTTGGCGTACTTTTTGGTAAAACCGCATGCGATTTGAAAAGCGCCACTTGAGACTACAGCCCCATTCGAATCCAACCGGGCGCTACCAGGACGGAACACTGGCAATCATGTATTAGCGCCGGTGCTTACGTGCGGTCGCCGCTGCGGTACCGCATTTGCGGTTTGGTTTACGTGCCATCTGTTGGATACTGCACACGTACTGTACCTGCGTCGACGTTGCGTTACCGCCCGCCGCTCGTGCGGTCGTTTTGCACCGCAATTCCCCTCGTCAACGCAGCGGTACCGCAGCGTTAAAAAAACGCAATTGCGTCTCTGAGTACCTTGGGTGACTGGAGCGGTGCACACGTCCGCCGTTTACCGCAAAAGCGTTACCGAAAATGGCGTCCAATTTCGAAGAAATAGACGTGGAATTGTTTATTGGGGGAGTAAAGAACTATCCTTAAATATGAAATGTTGCTGCAGAAATGATTGAAGACTCATTGGAAAGTAATTAAAGAACTTATCCGAATTTTTTAGTTAATTTGCAAAGGATGTATAACATTTCCCCCTGGTACGTCTTAAATTAGTACATCAATGTACCAAAATTCGTCGCATTGGTTTAAAAAAATATTTTTTTGTTCACGAGGTAGGCGAAAAAAGCAACATCGTCTCATGGGTTACAAACTTTTAATTTTTTGTATACGAAGTTAGGGAAACGAACGCGCACATACGTCACCGAAGCGGCACCGCAGCATCGCCACAGCGTCCAAAAACGCACGTGTGCACCGGCGCTTACTGAGAAAGGCTACGCAGCTTCAAACGTACAGAGGAACCTTCTAAGATTGTCCTGGGTTCAAGTCCTGCACGGGACACTGGTTTTTTCTTTTTCAGGTTAGTACGTCTTCCGTTTCTCGCAAGATCTGCCTACTTTTAACTTCAAATGCTAACTGAGCTTGCTTTAACGCCATATCTTGTACTTAGTGTTTATTATTTAAATCTGCTCTCGTGACTAAAGTAGTCAGTCACCTTGTGCAGATTTGCCACCAGTTAAAAAGTCCGTTACCCCCTTAACTTCACTACAGGTTAAAAACAAAAATCACAAATACAAATCAAGGATTGAATAAGCTGTATGGCTGTTTACTCTGCAGAAACTTCCAAATTAAACACCTGACTGTGAGATTTACAAGTCCAATAGATAAATAGGCGGCGACAGGGGTTTAATGTGCGATTTTCCTCTCACGCCGTGTTCGAAGGAAAAATTCCTTAGCACATTAAGTTTTAGCGCAATGAGAAGGCATGAACAGACATGTAAAAGTTTACCTTACTCCCCCCCCTCCCCCCCTACCTTACTAAGTAATCTTTTGGCCCAATTTGGCCCCTTCCTTGGCAACTAAAGATTGCTTATTATAGGTAGAGTGAGGTATACTTCTACATGATCGGAGGTTTCCCGGATCGAATCCCCGGGCTGGCACCTCCCTTTACCAGATTTCTTCTTCTCTAAAAAAAATCTGGTAATGTGTTCAAAATTGAGCCGGTTCAGCCATACAAGCATTAATTGCTTCGGCTGGCTCGTCAAAATAAAAAAAATAAAAAAAAAAGGTCGCCCTGTGTGGAAATTACCATTAGGCGTAACTACGGTTTAATCACTTGTACTGTAGAAAATCCGAAGTAAAAGTCTCCAGTTTTACAGACCTTCCACACCTGTTTCTATTGCGGGATGTGTCAAATGTTTCCAAAAATCCTAAGCAATACTAGATAGATTATTGTCGAGGAAATCTTCTAAGGGTCATCTTCTAAATTTTTAAAAGAGAAAAGCAATTAACACGGCCTTGAATTCCTTTAAAAACCTCAAATTTGAAAACCAAATATATTGTACTTGAGAAACCTTGAAAATTGGAATTTTTGTTGTCGAAGCCTTGAATTGGCCGTGAACTTTGACAGTGTACTATGCAAATAGCCTTAAAATTGGTTGCAAGTTAGCCTTGAAAAGCTTAGAAAATGTTTCGTCTGTTGTGGACGAACTTTGGATATAAGGGCACGTTTACGCAACCACTCGCTTTTGCATTCTCGCCGCTAGAAGCTAGAAATCATCTCAATTTCCAACATGGCGGCGGTTTTATGTCTGCCGCCTCGCAACGAAAACAGCCAATAACGTGAGTTCAGAAGCAGTTTGGGAAAATTGTTTCGTCATGAGGAATTCTTTATATTATTGGCACGGATTATAAGACTGCACGTATTTACTCAAACGATGTCGGATTTAGCTAATCCATTTAGCGTTGTTACCATGGCAATGTCAACTTTGCCATCGCGATTGAGTTCTAGCTGCGAGAATGCAAAGGCGAGTGGCTGCGTAAACGCGCCCTAACACTCTATGGCCTATTTCAGGTTAAGAAACAAACCCTGGACCACGAGCTACCCTGCAAACATGTTGATCACTAAAATTGTCAGTTCTTTACAGAACCTTCATCAGTAAAACACATTAAAAACAACACAAATCGTGATAGGATCCATGTCGAGAATCTTGACATGGATCCTATCACGATTTTGTGTTGTTTTTAATTTGTTTACTTAAGAAGGTTCTGGTAAAGAACTAAGCATTTTAATGATTAAAATTACATGTCTGGAGGGCAACCCGTGGTCCAGGGGTTTATTTCTTGTGCCCAACCCTCGTCTAAAGTTCTTTTAAGCTACTTCAGGTTGATTTTTTTCAGTAATTTTTCTCTTAGTTAAATAAACGTCGGCCAATGCCTGCCTTTGACTGACTGACGTTCGTTCTCTGTGACTCGTCAGCGTTGTTTTTCTGTGGCGCGTTACGTGCGTCTGCCTAGTTCGTGCTGATGTTTTATCCCATTCGCTTCCCTTCATGTTTTTCTACTCGAGACATTTGTTTAGGCCTATAGCTTTTCGTCCGTTTACAGTAATGTTGGCTCAAAGTAAAGAATTTGAAAACTGAATAATTATGAAATTTGAACTGTAGTGAGCACTTATAAGCATGTCTGATGCTTCGTGCTCTCATATATATTATGATTAAAAAAATAAATAAAAAAAAAGTAAAAAAAAACGCTTTCGTTATACGGAAGAAGTTCCAGGATTAATGTATGTGACTCTGAACGAAAATGTTGATATCTCGAAAACTACTGGACAGAATTGAATGAAACAAAACTGGCTTGCTTATTATGATATCAGCTATATTTCTATACGTATTACATGTAATGGTAAGTAGCCTAATATAAATGGCCGAGCGAGCAACACGAGTTGATAACTAATAATATATCTTATAAATTACTGGATAGAATTGAATAAAACAAAAACTGGATTAATTGTTATATTATATGCTATATTTCTATACGTATGACATGCAATATTCAGCAGAAAAATATAACATGCAATTCAGTCATTGTTTCACGAAAATCCTTCTACTGGTTTTCGAGATATCATCAGATATCATTAAATTTTTCTCGCTCGGCCAATTATTTTCAGTCAGTTAAAATAGTATTTAATATGGGTAGTAATACAGTAGATAATGTAATAAGTATTTCAGTCTTTGTTTCACGAAAATCCGTCCAGTAGTTTTCGAGATAACTGCATTTCTCCATGTTTGTTATTACGACCCTCGATATAACGAAAAAGGGCGGTTTTTTTTTTTACTGTAACTGTACATAAATAACCAACGTGCCGTCGTGCTCTTCTTTCATCCTTGCTGACGGTATTTAGAGACACAATGCGGCGCATGAACGATGCAATGTTCCCTACTACAACTTCGGAAAAACTTTGCTTCGTTCATACTCGAGTGTCTCAGTCTGATGCGTGAAAGACAATAAACTTCTGTCACTTCAGGCTTTCCACGTGATTTTTCAGGAAGTTACCATAGATTTCACACGACAAAAATCAACGGGCAAGGTCTTTGTGGACATCCCAATTCCTGTGAGCCTTCCAGCTACGCTATGGATGGAGTTAACCTATAGTCCTACTTGTGGGGGAACAAGTGTTGTTGTGGAAGCGGGAATAGTGTGTTTATTAATTTTAAGATTCCAAACCATGTTACTTTAATTGTGCTACACCGTCTTCCGTCTTACTGTAAAATGGAAAAAAAAAACGTCTTAAAAACGGCTCCTATATAAGATGCCATCACATCTTAGTTTAAGATGGTTATTTTTTTTTGCCGCGTGCTTGATTTGACCTTGTGGTCACAACTTGCATTTTGTTTCCTACTCCACTTTGTCTCCAGCAAAATTGTCTCTCTCATACTCTCATACTAAGTATTCTTGTAGAGTGTTTCCCAAAAGTCACTTGACCTACAGGCAATGGTGCCATTGTTCAAAATAGCAGCCTTCCAAATCAACAGGCTCTCTTTCACCACATCCTTTAGGCCTATGATGGCAGGGTATCTGAAGCGTAGAGCAGTGACATTTGCCGCCATATTGGCAACAGCATGGGTTTTGGAGGGTATAACTACAAGGTGCACTACATAAAAATAGAGGGAAAAAAAACGGAAGAGCGGATTTCTTAGGCTTGAAATAACGTTGTTTTCTCCAACAGCAAAAATCGTGCGTTTTAGGTCTAAGAAATCACTCTGAACAGCATCGGCTTCAGTATGACGCCCTTCTGTTGCTCTCTGCAGTGCCCCTTGCAGCTAACCCATTAAGGCTCCACCATAGAGTTATATACAATAATACTACATCATGTCACTGCTCTATACTTGATTCTATTTTAGGCCTGATGACCACCACCAAAGCAGTATGGAAGAGCCAGATGAGCAGATGAGCGCCCCATAGCCTACAATACTTTCAGCGTCCCTTTGGTAGTCTGTTTTTTTCTCCTCCCCACTAAGAAAAATGAATGGTTTTGAATTCCCGGTCCACTGATGACCTTTCCTTTCAGGCACAAATTCCCTTCTCTATTCTACCTCCTTTATTTACGTTTTTTAAACTGCCCCTCCCCCCCCCCCCAACCCACTCAAGATTTTTTTGGCTTGACCACAGACTTTGCTTGTGCTTGGAGAGCTTAGAGCACTTGCCAAAACCCCTACGGTTGGAGGCACCATCAGTTTCCTGTAAAATGCATAACGCCCCTCACTGGTCATTTTGATAAATGGCACAGGCGCCCTTTCCTCCCCAGTCCGACGCTGGTGGCACATCATCTTCATAACACACACATGTCAGTGCACAATATCATTGCCAATCTCGACAAAAGCATTAAGGCGATATTCCACAGGTATTTGAAGATATCAAGAATGAACTGCGAACTTGATGTGGAGGGCTGCTATTTCACGCATCAACACCAATACCTGATAGGCAAGTAGCTTTAGAGATATACTGTAGTTTACAACATTAGGTTCCAAGTGAAACGTGTTAAAGAGAAGGACATCATTTTCATTGTAAATAACGGTCAACAAGCGCAAATCGGTACTTATGCTGGGCCCCGGTGAAGTTGAATACTTCCCATTTCTTGTCTCGGTCATCATAACACACATCTTCTGCGTCGTTGTCAAATGTCACTTCCAAACCAGCACAGACTTCTACGTCAGGATCCACTAAGCTTTCGAAAACGTCAATTCTGATTGGCCCTTTCACATGACCATATTAACAGCGTTACGAAAAGCGTGAATCAGACCATTGGACACTTCATTATCACTGACGTTCAGAAATTTAAGGTTCTGACAAAACTGAGCTAATTCGCTGAAACAATCGTCACCGTTCACCAAATTTTCAAGCTTAACAGCTATCAGCATTTCCAAACGATGTTTCCTTGCCAAAGAGGCAATGCCATTACCAATAATGGAGGCATTGCGTCCAATATTCAAGTCCGTTAAATTCTCCAACTGGCCCAAATACCCCAACCCAACGTTGGTGCTGTTTGTGTTACCAACGTTTAACCTCTTCAAACTAGGACAATTTCCATCTAGACTTAACCAGAAGTCATCCAGGATAACTCTACAATGAAACAAAAAAGGGCAATTCGACCATAATATGGTCCCAATTCACTTGTTGAGCAAAATTATCTAAACGAAGGACAGTCAGAGAATGCCTGTTGTGTTGCATAACTTTTTGTATGGTTTCCTGACCGATTTTTTCACAATCATGTAGTCAAAGTTTCTGAATTTCCAAGGCTACAGACTCAAGGTCACGGCAATCATCCATTTTGAGAATTCTTATGTTCTGGCTGATCCCACTAAAGCCTAACGATGCTGTTGAAGTTAGCCATGACTTTGTTACCTTATCATAAATGTTGGTGCTTAACTCTAACTGCTCCAGAGGGATGCACAAGTTAAGAATTTCGTCGTGAATGGCCTGACCCTTACTACTCATTTCAACCCGTAATACTTTTAATTTCTGGAGACCTTGAAATTAACCACAATGCAACAATGTTAGAACAGAATTTAGCGACCGGACCTGGCGACCGGACCCACCCAAGTCAGAAAAAGTGAGCCCGAAGCGGGACATGCCCGGTGCGTAACCTGAAGATCACACCTGCCACTCAGCTGCCCACTCTCCCGTCAACCCTCCTAACAACGGGGCGCAGATCTCTTGGGCCCAGAACGAAAGTAACAAACGAAGAATGTGCAACAATGGTGCTTGCTGCCAATCCCCAAACAGGTCGCCGGAGAAGTTCGTGTGTCATTATGTGTCGTTATGATTTCGGCTTTTTTGGTTAAGACATCGATGTTTCTTTCCCTTTTATGGCTGGGCATTAGCCACCGAAGTGATTTAAAAATCGTTCATGAGCGCAATTCCTATGCTTCTCACCTCCACAGTATCACCAAGTCCTGGATTTGAGCATGACTATGGAAGACGTGAAGAGTTCCACAACTGGCTTCTCGCAAGCATTGATGACGATGTAGCATTTCAGTCAAAGGTTATGTGTTCAGATGAGGCCCCGTCTTCACGCGACAGCCTTGTAAACAAACACAGCTTTCACTACTAGTCACAAGAAAGTCCAAAAGGTGGCCGAGGCAGAGATCCCATCAGGTGCAATAGCGATTCAATGTGTGGTGTGGCATTGCGGAAATTGAATAGTAGGCCCAGTCTTCTTTGATGGCATCTAAGCTGGCAACGGTACCAAATCTAGCTACCGAATGCTGTTGTTGCTACCTTTGTGGATGGTATTCCCCTAAATGCATACCGAGCGATGTGGTATCAGCATGACGGTGCTCCACCACGCTTTGATGCCCAAACTCGTGAATGGCTGGACGATGTATTTCCAAGTCGCCGGATTGGACGAGGAGGAACCGTTGCCTAGCCACCGCGATCATCTGATTTAACCCACTTGAATTCTTCTTATGGGGTCACATTAAGAGCGTGGTGCACCAAACTCCCACAACCACACCCCAAATTGATCTACAGGAGCGAATTAGGGTAGCATGTCCTCAAGTGCAAATTGAGACATTAGCGAGGCTTCAACAGTCTGTATTCTATCGTGCCCAACTCTGCGTTGCTTCGCAAGGACAGCATGTTGAGCATCTCCTGGTTTGCAAAGCCTGTTGAGGTGCCAAAATCTGTCCAGAGGGCCCCAAAGAAACCTGGGTATTACAAACAACAAATTACCTCCTACTATACCATAAAGTCATAAATTTCCACATTTTATGCCAAGTAGAAGATGTGGCAGTTACAATAGTGTTATTAGTTTTAGTAAAGCATTAAAAAAGTTATTAGTTAAATGGCCTTAAAAGAGAAAAGTCCAAGGTCATTCCAGTTTGTATTACTGCATTATTGGACCTGTTAACCACGTAAACAGGATGTAACAGATGTAGATCAAGGGTATTCATGGGTTAAGCGAGTGTAGAATGGCTGTATGGAATTTAGCAGGGAGCGCATGACTTTGGGTCCAGGCTCCCCGAAATAAACAAATCAATCAATCACTTAAACAGATTAAGGGATAATAAAGCTGTTTTCTAGCACAGGGTCGTAATGCAGATGAGGTTATTTAAATGCGATGGGGATTTGTTTACTTTACAAGACCAAGAGGCCATATGAACTATGTACTTTTCGTCATGCCATGGTTGTACCAGAAACTACTTACCCAACTCTGACATTCTGTTTGCCATATCACCCCATTGTTAAAGAGGACAGACTCACTACAAAAACACGTATAGTGTTTGATGCACCTTCACATTCTAGGGGGGGGGGGCTTTGTTCTTGAATGGCTGCCGTAGTACTAGCAGATGGCGAGATGCCACGTGTCGAGAGAGAAGGGGCCCACGTGGTCCTGCTCGCAGAGTTGAATTGAAAGCATCAAAATGTATGCACGGTGAACATTTTTTTTAGCTTGTATACATTTATTAGACAAATGTGTCTGTTGAGCAGAAGGTTACTGTCCCCTTCCTACATGAGTTTTCGATAATAAATTCTCATCTGGACCGCAATCAAAAAAAGCAATGGAAATCAAACACCTCTTCCAGTTGTTTCTCATGTACCCCAGAGTTCATCACCAAGGGGTCGCAACTCTACGAGAAACAATGCATTCCAAACTTTCGGTCTCTGTACTCGTTCCGGCGCTTGGCCGGTGCCGTGTAACTCCAACATGCCGCCAGATAACTTCCTGTTCTCGTCTGAATGAGATTCGCGAGAGGGCAATTCCACACTCTATTTACTTATTTATTTTATTTACAAAATCATTGTAACGCCCTACAGAAAGCATAACAGCAATTTCAGATTACGGCGCACCTTATAGCGGCCTGTTCTCGCCTCTGCTCTCGCTTGATGAGATTCGTGAGATACACATCCCATAATTCATCATTCCTGTCGCAATCACTCTTGTGATGTGTGACGAAGGCAACGCAATCATCAAAGTAAGGTTGCTGCAAATGTGAAAACGCTGCACATCTTAAAAACGATACAAACATCTATTTCTAAACATAAATAGCTTTTGGAATATTTGTTATCACCTTTGCCTCTAAACGGTCGTATTTAGGAAACCGTTTTAGATTTTAATTGAAACCATACGAGTCGTACCTTACTCGTCGGACTAAGATTCTCAATGGCGGCACTGTCCGACCATATATCGTTAATAGCTGCTGCCATCCCATACTCTCAAAGCGGAAGCATCACAGCCGGAACGCCTTGGCGCCGGTGCACACGTGCGTTATTTGGACGCTGCGGCGCCGCTGCGGAGACGTATCCAATCAATGCACACTTGCGTTTTATTAACGCGCGTTGACGCTGCGGTGCCGCTTCGGTGACGTATGTGCGCGTTCGGTTCCCTAACCTTGTGCACAAAAAAATTATAGTTTGAAACCAATGAGACGATGTTGCTTTTTTCGCCTACCTCGTCAACAAAAAATATATTTTAAAACCAATGCGACGAATTTTGTTACATTGATGTATTAATTTAAGACGTACCAGGGGAAAATGTCATACATCCTTTGCAGAATAACTAAAAAATTCGGATAAGTTTTTTAATTACTTCCCATTGAGTCTTCAATCATTTCTGCAGCAACATTTCATGTTTCAGGATAGTCCGTCAGAATGCCGCCTGTTGACTGCTACAAGTGTGCGCTACCTAT
>JAHWFP010192494.1:0-12216 GCA_023313725.1 Lithobius niger
AACAACGTGTTTTGATTCAGACCTCGCCCTAAACGCTTTGCAGCATTTTTATGTGCATAAATTAATTAGGTGCGTAAATAAAACCAGTTATCAGACATTTAAATTAAACTAGTCTTCCGAAAAAAAAAAGAAAAAAAAACACTGTCTTCCAGCAAACAGTTCCTGTTTGTAAACAAAACTGGCCTCAATTTCCGCTCTTCCGATGGTTTGGGGCGTGTCCGCTTGATCTACAGTTAAGAAATGTCTTACGATGTGTAAGCTTACGAAAGTAACATTTACACAACAATTTCCGGGAGTGTATTTATCAGGTAAATTAAAGACTACGTCATGTCAGCAAATTCCCCGACGATAAGTCTGATTTTGTCACGAGCCACACGACACCATGTCAATAAAATGCTATGGTCACTAAACTAGGGTGGATCAAAAAACTGCTTTTTTTTTTATTTCGAATCGTAATAGTGTGGAAAAGTTGGTCTTCGACCTCCTAATCACTGTCCCAAAAGGAAAAATTTCTAAAAGAATTTTTTGAGGTGCCCACCTGGGCCTAAGGTAACATTAAAAGTCAACGGGGAAAATCGCTAATTCTGAAAAAGTGATTTTGGGCACCTCAAAAAATTATTTTAGAAATTTTTCCTTTTGGGATAGTGAATAGGAGGTCGAAGACTAACTTTTCCACACTATTACGATTTGAAATTTAAAAAAAAAAGTTTTTTGATCCACCCTACTGTAAACACTCTCGAATGACATTCCATTTGCAGTCGCCACTTGGCCAGTAGACCTTACAAACTACTCGCCATATCAAAATTTATACTCGCCATATACCAAAAACATCTTGCCCAATGCATGGTTTCTCTAAATTATGCATTTATAGAGTTGTAAAAATTGTCTTTACCCCAGTACTGTTGCAGAAAAGGCTGTTGTGCAGCCGTTGTAAACCTGACCATAACACCGCAAACCGTTCGTCTCTGCTTTATACGGTTTCCGAGATATCGCTATTTGAGCGTAATTTTCTGTTGCTAGTCGCCGTTTTGGCGAGTAGAGGTAAATCCCAGGTCACCAACTGTTGATTTACATCTAATTTTCTCTCCCCGACGCCTCCCCCCCCCCCCCTCCGCACCCAAAAAAATTCTCCACGAAGAATTGCTGGGTTCCCACCAACCTGGCAAATCCCGGGGAAATTAAACCACAATTGAAACTCTAGGTAAACTCAGGGAATTTTCCGATTTTTCACAAAAACCTGGAAAACTCTGGGATATCGTAAGGCCAATACTGTTAGGCCTAGTCGAAGTGCATAATACACATATTTTGTTATGACATTGTGGTTAAAATAGAATTTCTCTTACACTTCTGGTTTACACCTAAAACCAAAATCGGGCCACTCTTTTGCACTGTATAACTGGTAAAATGTATAGAAAAATTTCTAAATTTTCGGTAAATAACCTGGAAATTGGCCACAACTACTATTGAAAACCTCGAAAATTAAAAATTTGTCAGCATTTTTGTAGGAACCCTGAATTAGCATTATTGCTGTTTATTTTATTTTTTTGCAGTGGCGGGCGAAAATAATTTGACCCTCCCCTCCAGTGTGAATAAAGAAAAACTGAACGACTGAACACGTGTCACCCACGCATACGGCGATACTGGCCGTGACCCGCCCCCCCCCCCCCCCCCTCCGTATAAACTGTTCCGTAAAATCGACAAAATAAAAAAGATAAAAACCAGTTGGAAGTAAAAAACTACGAAAAACGTACAGGCTTTCCTATTTTTCTACTTTTTTTTGTACGGAGGGGAAGTGTTGTGCAGTGTTGTTTTGTATGTGGAATGCGCAATCACCCCCCGCCCTCAATAACGACGCACTCCTAGAGCCTAAGAGTTTATATTAACCTCTATTGCAGGTGGCGCATACGGCGCATAGGTTACCCATTCTGTACCAAATGTCTTGCCATGTGAAGTTTTGGCGTATCACGCGCTACCGAAGTGAATTGTTTCAAAGAATTAACTTAAACATGGGATTACTTGCTTACTGAATGCTGGATTTCTCAGTAATAGGGTTTTTTTAGCCTTCAGTCAAACACACGCCAGCGACTTTTCCGGGGCTGCACCAAAGGGAGAATGTCACGGGGTGCCGTTTTCGGGGAGGGGGAGGCAGGCAAGCGTGTATGGGGAGAACACGTATGCAAATCCGGCAGGGGGCAGGAGTGTGGGGATTGGGGATTAAAGTAATTGTAGGGGAGAGGGCATATGTGCGAGCCATTCACATGTTCGGTCTTCGGTTTGATAAATTTAAAACCAAGGACCACACACCTGGAGGGATGCCGGGGGGGGGGGGGTGTGTGCACAGCATGCGCACGGGCACAACTAGTTGTTAATAAAAGGGGCCTGCACCATTGACCGGTGCTGCACAATCCCTAAAGGTAGACAGTGTGGATATCGTTTCTTTCCCCCTAGTTGCAACCTTTAAGCCTAGTTAACCCACAAATGTAACATTTACTTTTATTCAGTGCCAATACACAAGAATGGTTTCCATCAACGTATGCTTGCCGTTTGTCAACAGTCAAATAAATACAGATGCAAACCTATTTACGTTGCCTTTTGGACTTATATGTCGGACTACCGGAGTGGGGAATCGAACCCAAGACCTTTGAAACCAAAGACTGAGCGAGGTCACAAGACCTTTGAAAACAGAGACTGAGCCAAGGCTGTGTCAGTATGGCTCAGCGGTAGGACTTCGGCATTTAGTTTCAAAGATCGTGGGTTCGATTCCCCACTCAGGCAGGCTGACATATCAGGGCCGTAAAACCCGGTGCGGCCGGTCCGGCCATGGCCGCACCACTTTTCCGGAGGAAAAAAAGCTTTATTTGCCCGAATTGTCGAATGCAGACATGATGCGACGTTCATAATCCAGGAGGCAGCAACGCTAAATTTTCCTGCTACGCCGTTATAATAGTTCCGGAATTTAGCCACTGAACCATAGAGTTAGATATATTGTTGCACTGAACAGCATCGCTGAAATTTAATACTGAAATAAATGCTGAAATTTGATACTGCTGTATGGTGCAACCAACTTCTAAACTCGTCACTCCAACCCACGAATCCGGCTTGATGCAAATGCTCATAATGTCACTATTGAAGTCGATGAAACACCATACAATATTTACATTAACATGGTCAGTTCGCATGGGATAGTGCTGCACTCTAGTGGTTGATTTCAACACTCTTGCACCCAGATTTATTTATGTAGTTTTTCATGTTTTAAGCAGTTAAAAAAAAAAGATATTTGCTTGGTAGCATTTTTGTATAAATTAATAGTTTAACACGTTTTTTTTTATCGTTTTGTCATAATTTAGAAGCATTATTCGAATGTTTCCCTATTAGCTAAACGTGGGTCGTACCTGCTACGAGAGTACATTGTCTCTAGATGTAAACATGACGTGAAGGATTTACGTGAAGGATTTACCAAATATCGGTGATTTAATGGATGCTATCCGAAGCTCAGAATTTTGACATGGTACCAACCAACAACAATACCCTAATCTCTAAACTGGCATTATTTTTTAAAGTCAAATAATTAGGCTACTGCAGTAAAACTTTGAACCATATTTTAATTAACTAATAAAATCTTGAGAATTTTGTTCAAACGTGGCCTTCACAAGCCAGCTAAGGCAATACAGTACGGAAAATTGCTTCAGCTTCCGGGGCTCTGCATATAAGTCCAAAAGACAACGTAAATAGGTTTGCATCTGCATTTATTTGACTCTTGCGCCTTCGACTTTCCGTCCCGTTTTGTCAACAGTCTCCATTTTCTCACCAATTGGGCAAAAAATATTGGGGTTGGGTCAGACTTTTTGGGACACTTCTGTAACATTTTTAAGTTCAACTACCATCTTTTAAATTTTTTCTTATCACGACTCGTCAGTAAAAATCGTTCTGACACCTACATGTCCGTACACCAAGTATACCGTAGCTGTTAATTTTTCGGGTGTAAAAGACGACGAACTAGAAGCAGAGGGCCAAACCCAAACTACAAGCACTCTTCCTCAGAATCTCGCTAAAATGGGTGACCTAAATACAAAATTCTCACTTACTTTAACAGGAAAATTTAATCATTTTGTAAAAAGCACGCACAAACCAGTTTCGATGCTAGGGATATCAAACAGAAATCTAACAACTGTAATTCGAGAACACCCGGTTATTGCAAGCTGCTAAAGTTGCTATAAAGTTGATGATTATGCCATTAGTGTTTTTTCCCAGGCGTGAGAAAACACCAAGCGATTTTATTTCCTTGTGTCTCAATTAGCTCTGAAGCGCTTAACGCGTTAGTCTTCGTGTCTACCTACAGTCCACACGTCAAAACATTCACACGGAAGGTGTGGCTATTTTAATTTATTTTTCCCCCATTATTTTATTTTATGACGTGTAATGACAGATTGCAATCGTGTAAAGCATTTAATTCCTCAAGAATACATCTTGTAAGATGTCATAATTAAAGGGGAAACTGAAATCCGTTGAGGGCGTTTAGCAGTTTTTTTTTTTAATTAAAGACTAGGCGGGGAAATCGATCGCTGCGCTCGCTCAATCGAGCGCTCGCTCGCTCCGCGTACCTCCCGCTAAGTTATTCTATGATTAATTTCCCTTAAGAGTAATGTTTCATTATACTCTTGACACCGTTCTATAGAATTTTATTTATTTTTTTTATTTGGCGCTACTCTCACTTTCGGAGGGACCATATCCAGAATATAGACGTACAAACTCGCATGCATGCACGCCATGTACGTTTTGAATTATTTTTGATTTCGATATGTTTCGATGTTGGAACCATTGCGTGGTACAGTAGCTACCAGATAAGCCCAATGGCAGTTTTTAACAACTATGCATTTTTCCCCCCCCCCCCCCTCTCTCGGGGGGGGGGGGAACCTTACATTTATCTTTTGGAGAATATAATAAAAACACGCATACAAACAAACTGCCACGCGCCACGGCGCTCTGCCTACGTCACAATGAGTTAGCCAATGACAAACGAGAACAGCATCGTTTGGCTGTCTACGCAGACTAGTCCAGTCACGTGATACGCGCGTCACTACAAAGCCGCGGCGTACAGTTTGGGTCGACACAAATGCATGACATCATCATCTCCGCACCTAAAAAAAAACAATGCGGAATTCTTTCGTAATATGGTGTAAAAAGCGTTATTCAAAGCTTTTTTCATTCATTTATTTAATTTAGATGGCCTATTGTTGTAACATACATGTGGAAACGCGATTTTTGCTCTTTAATAAACGAAAAAGCCAATATTATACAGCTTTAATACTTTAACTTGAGCTGTCTTTGTACTTAATTCCAGACTAACTACAGACTGAAGCCTTAACAATATCGCTTAAGAGAGTATTACCAAATAATATTATACCTAAAAGAAGTTAACAGTTTCATGTCCCGATAAAAGTCAGTGGCCACTAGCAGACAAGCCAGTGGACAAGTAGTCATGTCAATAAAGGCGGTATGGAAGCCATCTGGTGATACAGTGGTTAGCCTGTTTGAATCCAGGTCACATCAGTTGAATGAAATTACTTTAACAAGTTATATCTACGGTACGATTCTCGCTGAAAGTTTATTTCTAATTGTCCTTTACATATTTAGAGAGATATGAAAGTACAGGAGGTTAAAAAAAACTGATGACCCAACTTTTTCTACGTTCACTTTTCTAGTTAGCACCCCTCAGAACCAGGATAGCACAGAAATCATATCTAATGAAACAGGACAATTTCTGTTCTCTCCTGGTTTTGAGGGGTGCTAACTAGAAAAGTTGGACTTAGAAAATGTTGGGTCGTCAGTTTTTTGTGGACCAGCCTGTGTAAACAATAAAAATAAATAACGTAAGCATCGTAACCATAAATTCATGGTGTATGGAATACTCATTCGGTATTCTATGAATTCTGCCTAATAATATCATTCCTACAATTGTTGTTTCAGGATAAAGCTCGCGATGCCTCCAGAGGCAGCAAAAGTCAAAGTAACAGGCAAGGGCACTTCGTCCCAGCACACGAGAGACCATCAACCGTAGTCATCAAGTATAGCATTCCGAATCACCGGGCCAGAACCGTTGAATCGCCAGTTAGCGTCACCAGGACCGAACACCATGGATTTAACCGACCTCCCCATCGGTTTCGGAACGCGCCCTCAGTCGAGGATGAAGAACACAAAGAAGCCGTCAAAGAAGAAACTCTTCTTAAAAGCGACACCAGCACCTTCGCGCGCTTCAAGAAGCCGGTACCAATCGAAATGGAAGATTTACCAGAAAAGAAAGTGAAAACAAAAACCACCGACGAGAGCATCGCCACCTTGAAGGATTTCGGAAAGAAACCCTTCGACGACATTGCATCTGGATCTGGAGACGATAGTATCAAATCCACGAAACCATCGCAAACGAAATCTGTAAAAGAAGAAGACAAGGCATCAGGACCAGCTTTCAGAGTCTTTCCATACTTACTGATTGGAAGAACAACGAGCGGAACCGAATTCCCATTTCTAGCCATGCTTCGCGAAGGAAAACAAAACTCCAACGTCGCTTCAGAAAAGCCATTCATTCCAGCATTCGTCGCCATGAACCCAGAGGATCCCCAATCAACCGCCACCAGACAAGCTGCAGTTCCCAACATTGCACCTTTTCCATCACCCGATCTTCACCCAGAATTACTACGAGCCATTCCTGAACCACCAAGACTCACTCCAAGCCCCGAAGAATTTCTGCGAACGGCTGAACGTCCATCTGAAGAACGTCCCCATCTTGTTGCAGCCCCCATCTTCAATTTACCGCTGCCACCAATGGAAAGTCTCGTTCGAGAAAACATCATGAACAACCACCCAAGCAACTTCCTTCGAGGACGCGAACGTGAGCCAGAAATGCCATTCCGTGAAATGCACCTGCGAGAGATGCCGCGCAGGCCCCGGTTTTTGCCAGAATTTGAAAGGCAACCCATGTTTGAAAGAGAACCCATATTTGTAAGGCCACGATTCTTCCCTGAACCCCCAATGCCGATGAGGCCGATGTAATTGTGAAGTGAATAAGGACTTTGACGCATGTGCTCATTTTTTTTTTTCGTTCTCAAGATGCCATTCTTTGGCATGGGACTGTCAATTTCGAATTACAAAAAAAATTATGAGACTGACGCTGTATATTTTGTAAAATAC
Source organism: Lithobius niger (assembly GCA_023313725.1). Taxonomy (NCBI): domain Eukaryota; kingdom Metazoa; phylum Arthropoda; class Chilopoda; order Lithobiomorpha; family Lithobiidae; genus Lithobius; species Lithobius niger. The sequence continues at coordinate 7,186 of JAHWFP010192494.1, forward strand.
TTTCTGTAATAAACTTGAGTTATTTTTTTGTAGACTTGTTTTAACTGCCATCCACGCTCTAACGGCTTCAGCCAGATTTAATAATAATTACAAACAAAAAACGTCAGATGTGCCATTGTGCCGCAAAAAGAAGTTATATGATGAAGTTTCACTTTCAGTGTTAAATTGTAACAGATAAAAATGTATGATTTTTAATTTAAATAATCAAATATACAATTGAGAAAATTGCATCTGTTAAAGTGTTCTTGTGCTTTACGAACCAAAATATATCGTAAATCACAATGAACAGCACTTAAACAGTTAGTTTTCTCAATTGTACATTTGATTATTGGAATTAAAAATCGTACATGTTTTATGCCACGATCAGCGTTCAAATGTTGCACATTTGATAAAAGTCACTCTTCAGATCCATGCTTTTTAGTTGTGATATAACTGAACGATCCTAAGGCCCGTATTCTGAACGCTGACTAAAACTCGTACTTGACTTGAAATGACGTCACACCTATTTAGTGCCCTTCACCACCAGAACCTCTTTTGGATACATTTGGAAGAAATCGGGTGGTGAATGGCACTTAATAGGTGTGACGTCATTTCAAGTCAAGTATAGTTTTAGTCAGCGTTCAGAATACGGGCCTTAGATTCGTTTCTTAGGCATCATGTGAATGGAGCAAAGAGCTGATGTGGTCATAGGCTCCAGGTAAAGTTTGGTTAAAGTGCTGACGAGTGATTGGCACTTTTTTTTTAGAAACGTTTCATGTCATAAGAAACGTTTCATGAGCTAAGAAAAAAAACCCATGCGTGCTCTCCTGAGCACCATTTAATTAATTTTAGTGGCCTAAGTAAAAACTGCAGGTCGGCAGCAAAAGCGATAAAATGTACCACAAAATTATCACACTTTCCACGATATTCATCACGACACACGGTTTTCACTTCTATCAACCCCCTAAATATCAATTTCAGCAAATTTCACAAGTGTGCGTGCATTCCTGGCCCTATTTACTAGACATCCAATTTTACTCAACGCCTGATAGACGTTGCAAAGTCGAGTTTACGCATTTGATTTTTTTTTTTTTTTTACTTTATATCATCTGTTCAATTTTCCTGCCTAATACAGGGTGGTTCATAAAAAACTGACGAGCAAATTTGCCTAAATCCAAATTTTTTTAGCACCCTCCAGACCCGTAAACGGTCAGATAATGTAGACTAGACGTTTTTGTTAGCACCCTTAAGGTTCTGGAGGGTGCTAACAAAAAAAAGTTTGAACTTAGAAAAATTTTGCTCGTCAGTTTTTTTATGGACCACCCAGTACAAAACCTCTAAACTCTTTTTGTATAAAGTTATTCACATGGTTAAATTTAAAGCTGGTAATGTGGGACGAACACGAGTAATACTAATTTTAGGATGAGAGGTAGTCTTTAAGTTATGTTGTCTCTTGGGTTTAAATAAGTCTCGTAAACTAATTTAATATTTTTCTTGTGACGTTAATGTCTATTGGAAAGATAATTACAAAAGAACGCAGGTAAATTAGTTCATGCGGCAAGAAAATTTCACAAAATTGTAAAAATGTGAAAAAAAAGAACTAGTTTTAATCGCATAAAACCCGCAATGGCCACCAACTGTTCTATTGGATAAGTGCAAAATAGGACACAACAAATGAGAATTACCCTGTAATTTTTTATGCAAACCCTACCGAAAAGAATTTTCACATTCAATGAACTGCGAAACGCAAGCGTACACAAGGGTCTGCGCGCTAAGTTAATTGAAGAGGGGTCCGAAGATTTACCATGAACATGTTGTTGGTAAAGCAGTGTAAACTGATGGTGGCCAGCTTTTATGTGTATTATCCAAGGCCCGCTGAGATAGTAGCTGCGTTCCTCGCTCCAGGCCCGTCAGGTGGTCTTCCGGTATTAGTTAGTGACAGACACGCCAGGATCGTCCAGTACCGTACAGCATGAGGATTGGTTTCTGAACAAAATTTAAACTTTAAACACGTAAAAGTAACGATCAAATTACGAGATCTGGCGCATATTGAGGGCTTTTTACGCATTCACTTAGTCTAGATACAAATTCCTATGGGTTCTTAATCCGTACGGTACTGGACGACTCCTAGTGTGTCTGTCACTAAACAGAAGCAAGCTGACCGGCCTGGAGTGGAGCGCAGCTACTATCTCAGCTGGCCTTGGTATTATCATATAGCTGTAACAGTATTCACGTAGGTATTTTGAATATCGTATGCGTTTATAAGTTCTATAGCACCAACCTTATTTTCATGCTTAATTTTCACGCACATTTTTAAAGGTACAACCAAGACCATAAAGTTGAGAATAACTAGAGCCGTTACAAAGCCGTATTGAAGCTGTTTACAAGTCGCTGTACGAGCCGCGCTCGTCACAGTGAACCGTTAATTAAATGTACCGTACACTGGAGAACGATTTGTCGTGGGCTGCAATTTAATCATATCAAGCAACAAATCGCAAGACACACACAATTCTGAGTCCTGAAGATGACAATATTCGGCCTAGCGAGCGATGCTTTAACAAATCGAACGTGCAAGCTAACAACGAAACAAGCGAACGAATCCAAAAAATTGCTCTATCGTTGTTCATGTAGCTCTTGGGACCACTAGCCTTGTAGATCGCCCCCCCCCCCCCCAGCAGTTACTAAAAATTAGAAAGCCCTAATAGGTCCGAAAATATTGAGGTATAGCAATTTGATCTTTGAACTCGTTCATTTCATGCACTCAAGTTCCCTTGTCATGAAATTTCAACCAAATCGGAACAAAACTTTATTGTGTCCCAACAGACAGAACACAATAAGTGACGTGCGCAGGAGGGTGGGAAATTGCCCCTACACTTTTTTAAGAAAAAAAACTCCATACTTTTTTTCTGCGCTGACAAATGCTGGTCGCAGCGATAAGAAAGGGCCTAGAGCCCTAAAAAGGGCAAAATGAAAGCCAGGAATGCCAGGAAAGGGGCCAAAACTGGTAAAAAGGAGAGTGACAAGCTAAAAAAAAGCCTGAGAGTGCCTTTTTACTGGAAGTTGCCCCTGCCCTCCCGGATGTCTGTGCACACTATTGCACAAAATCCACCACCAGTCGTCGGACGTTCCACCTGCTTGTTCTGCCCATTATAGTAGTGGGCCTATAACAACCACGGTTGGTCTGATATAAGGGCAACAAACTGTCACTGCAACACAGTTCTCCCAACTAAAAACGTACGACCCGCACTAACTATACCAGGTTCGCTTTTGATGCAAAATCGATGCTGGCCCATTGTTTGTTCGATGAGTGTGCGTGTAAGTTTCTCTAAGAAATATTGTGCGTACAACGAATTAAGCGCTTCCTTAAAAGTGTTCGTGTGTCAGAGTTCAAAAGCTCACCAAACAATTTTAAGAGGCTTCGTTTTTTCCAAATCTTGCCAAAAGGTGCCTAAAACGATCGACTTAGCCCGCCCAAACAGCTTTATCAGGAAGGGCGTTCCAAACTCGTATCCCCCGCACAATGTTTTTGGGCAATCCAGCCTTGCTGCCTGTAGGGCTAATTTAAGTTTAGTCTTCCACAATGCTCTGCAAAATGGCGACACGTCTAGTTTGCTACGTGGCGTCATCAGTTGGCAGCCTTTGGAAACCCCGTTGGTTTAGTTTACAACTTCTCCGCTTGCTGCCGAGATGGCAGCACCAAGCAAACCTTCCCTACTTTTGTTTGGTTTGTTCTGATACGGCCTATATTGTAGGAGGCTCCGTTGCAACACGCAAAATGCAAATGAATACCGCCATACGGCCATTATTGGTAGACAGACACACACAGAGGCATAAAATAGTGAAAAACAAACATACAAACAAACAAAAACGGAAAGGCAAAACATCGCTTTAGGCGTTACAGCAAACAGCCCGGTAGGTAATTTATGCGCCTAGCTTCATAAACGTGACCTACACAATAAATAAGGGAGACAGAAACTGCGCAATAACACGTGACCTCAACTATACACAAAAACAACAGACAAACACACACCCAGTAACAAACCGCAAATGGCAATAACCAGCACCTCGACTTAAAAAAAAAAGCAGCAGCGAGCGTGCTAACAATATACAAATATGAAAGAAATGAAAAAAGCTAAGGGCATTTAACGAACTGTTTATTTAAGTCAAAACTTAAACGAATCTGGCCTTCAATTTTGACGAACAATAAAATACATGACTACAGAGTTACAAGAGTCAATAACGTGAGGCGGACATTTTATTTTATGTAGACTTACTGTTCTTGCAGTCTACTGTAAGTGGCGAGTTATTTTAAACAGCTGGCGAGTTGATTAGTTTTAGTAATCTTCGTCTGCCACCAGAATATAAGAACTGTATGAACATTTACCATTCCGTGAGTTTGTAGTATGTGTTCATGATTGAATGATTAACGTTAACCTCGGGAGGGCCAAGTGAAGGGGGATGCGCTGAGTGAGCGAAGCGAACGAAAATCAGCGGTTGTTAGCCAGTGCGCTCAAAAATCGGGTTAAATAGACTTAAGCATGTGAAACATGGGAGCCTACCCACGTCCATTTGGCTGGTGTAACGGCTAATTGGGCAATGGCAAACGTAAAAATTATGAATTAGAAAAGTTATAGACACTCCAGACAAAAAAAGGTAGAGGTGACTATTAGACAGTGGAATTCTTTGCATTCACAGGCCTATGACAGTTGTGATATCCACCCAAAACTGGTATAAGAGCAGCCGCCAAGTTTCCAAAAAGGGGCGGCCTTTCTAAGTAGTGATATCATTCAACCAGGGAAAGGCCACCAAGGTTAATCCTATTAGCCAAGTTAATCGCACGGAATAATATATACTTTGGACGTTAAATGAAAACTTGAAGATTACTACCACTATGTAGCAATCTTCTAGTTTTCATTTAACTTTCGAACTATTAGTATAGGTGCGATTAACTTGGCTAATAGGATTAACCTTGAAGGCCTTTCCCTGGTTGAATGATATCACTACTTTGAAAGGCCGACCCTTTTTGGAAACTTGGCGGCTGCTCTTATACCA
>JAHWFP010192498.1:2809-34454 GCA_023313725.1 Lithobius niger
CCCCCCCCCCCCCCCCTTTCGGAAATAATGACTGGTCCCTGAAACCAGGGAGAATGAACTACAGAGCAAAATATCGCAGGAAAAATGAGAACGGAAATAAAAATGCGAAGAAAAAAGGACAAATAAAACCATATCGTCTAAAAAGGATCGCAAAAGCCACTCACTCAAAAAGAGCCGCGGGAATTGTGTAATTGATATATGGGACCACTACTCTCCCATTTTTTGATTTATAGAACATCCTGCCTCATACTCACTTTTTCGTTCTAATCCGATTACACTAGACTACCCGTGTTACAAATGCCAGACATATATTTTTGTCGATTTATAATTTGTTGATGTATATTGGTTTGAGTGCAGTATTGGAACAATGGAGCGCAATCTAAGTCAATATTTGGAAGCACAACGACGTATAACTGCAATACTAAGGACCGTTTTACGTTGACCGCGTGTGAAACGTCATTTTGCTCAGATTTCCGAACAAACGGATCTGACGAGCGTTGGAACTGCTATCCAGCCCTTCTTTTTCAACATGCCTCGTCACATTTAACATCCGTTCTGCGTTCGAATCCGATTACAGTAGGTATGATTTTTTCAAACAACACCTGCATATTATGGTATTTTGTTGTTTAATTTTAAATCTGTAACACTTTTTTAATGAGGAAAAGGATTTAATTCCTAGATATTGGATGGCAATCACGTTTACAGATTTTATTTATCTTTCAATCAGCCAACCTTAAAATATTGCTCCAAAGTGCAAAAATATATTTTAGATGATTTTGGCTCCACACTTCGCTAGACAATTCGATTCTCTTTCATTAGAAACAAGATTGACACTATTCCGTTGGAAAATAACTGAGAAAAAGTGGAACTAAGATCGTAACTGAAATACGTTGTAGACGCTAACGCCATCTAGTAATCAGAATTGAGATAACCAAAGGAGCTGCACTTCCTCTTAAATCCAAAACAGCAATGGTCTGAGTACCAAGGCAGAGAGACGGGCTACCCACGTTAGCTATCCACTATTCTGGCCAAATTAGACTATATTACGATCAGTAGTATCCTGGTTCAACCCTCAGGGTTTCCGCTTCCTAACTACAATGTTTTTGCTCAGAGACGTATAGTTATGGGTCAAATTTGAGCATGTTGTTCCTACGAGCATTAGTTTACTCAAGGTTCAACAATTTTTTTTTTTACTAAATTTCTATAGTTAGACCCATTTTTTAGACTTAATCTTACCGTTTCGATCCTGACATTTATCATTGTTCTTGATGTGTTGAAGTTGGTCCAGATTTGCTCAACACTTTCCCCTTTAGCAATGGTCAACATCTTCATCAATGGACCTATGCATTCAAGTCCATTTAGTGATACGTTCCACTTTTTTGCAAGCGACATGACTCCTTCTTGATCCAAGTTTCCAAAAGTCACTGAGGGAAATTCCATCTTGTCCCACTCAAACATTTTCACATCCACGGCAACTGGCTCAGAGAGATAGTACTCAACACGAAAATAAATCTGTAATGAACAAAGAGCCAGGCAACTCAGCAAGAGAACTCCCCAAAGGACTCGTTCAATCACTGGCTTTGATGGATTCAAAATTTGAGACAATCCTTTTAAGCCATAGTCAATATTCTTGCGTCTATCTTCTTCTTGTTTTACCTTAAGTTGGGTGCGTACAACACGACGAATTTTCAGCAATATTGAATTGTGGTGTATGATAATGTCCACACGTCTTCTTCTTTCATCCATCATAACTGAATTCTAAAAAGCGCAGATCCCTAAAAGGTTTTCCAGTGGGCCTTGAGTACGAATGCTGTGAACAGAACCACCAGAAATAAACTGGTAGAACTTCTAACTGAATCATGGAAAGTAAATTATGTCTGTGTGAAAGAAAAACTGGGAATCATCAATTTCTGCCATGACACATTTCTTTAAAATTAATCCAAAATTAGGCGAATGTCCAAATATCAAAACAAGAGAGTCCTCAAATATTCGCACAAAAACACAAAAGAAATAAACAGTCTACGTACCGAAAAATCTAATGCTTGTACAACGAATATATTGATAATGTAAACAAATAACACACTCCTCCTACTCGCATCACCACTATTTAATAATCTAATCTAACCAAATTTTCGGATGTCACAGTATGCGTGTTCAAAGATTACTTCTAACAGAATGACAACCAGGACCACTGAGACTAAGGTTGGCGCTAATTACATAGCTGTCGACTCGCCATTAAGCGTCAATCGCACCTAACAAAATTAAAAAGAAACGTAGCACTAGTGTATTACCTTTCCTTTTAGTTTAATCATGGAAAATGTATACGACGACTTTCGAACATTTAGATAATATGATGAATAGATCTTTTATACATAAGTTGATGATGTAGGATTTGGCCTCCTTTTTACATGAATTGATCTTAAAGGAATTGAAAATAATTAAACTGGAATATCAGACCGTTGTCCAAGTATACATCATTATCACTTCATAAGCCCACTTTTCTGAAACTTTGTTTTAAAATTAATTTCTTTGAGCCCTAAGTCAACCGAAGCAATTTAATTCGCTGAAACGGGTCAATTTCGAACATTACCATATTTTATTTGAGAAGACAAAATATCTGGTAAAAGGAGGAGCCAAACCGGAGATTTGAACCTGGAAACCTCCGACTATCGTAGGGGCCGAACGATTGTCCAGAATTAGCCATAATAGTTCATAGGCACTGAAGGAGCATGGTAGCTTCTCACGTTACCATGGCCGGCAGTCCTGGCAGGGACTTTGCCAAGGTCCCCTTTCCATGGGTTCGACCAGACCCGCAAACCTCCGGCAACCAGGCTGAGCTCTCTCAATGCTCAGCCACGATAACCACTATAGCAGAATTGTCTAGCTTGTCACATTGTACTGCTTCACTTGGGGGCATTTGCGTAAATCAGGCGTGCTGATATTTGCTATTATGTTTGTCAGTGAGTGGTGCCATTCAGCAAAGCGTGTTCTGCATTCTGATTTGAAGGCACCAAGGTTGTGTAGAAACCCATAGCAATAATATGGATCCAAATACAATGCTAAATTTCTCTAAAGTTAGATGTAGATGAGGTATTCGCAACATCCAGCCCGTCGGTCATGGATACATAAACTAAAAAAAAAAGCTATTCCCGACACCGATGGATTCCTAAAGTGGGGATGTATGCAAAATCCCCCGCCATGCGGGATGCAAGGCCATTTGCATATTCCAAACTCAATCCTTGGCACGCGAAAGGAAATACAGAAATGGTAACAACTTCCATAATGATTACTCAAAAAACGCTCCATGTTCTCCACAGATTAAATGCCAAACACAACCTCAATATCTTGGGTCTAGAAGCGCGCTAGCGCTTCGCCCATCAAGTTCAGATTGTTGAATTAATGGGGTCTAATTATTGCCGTCTGATTGTTGTTGTTCAATTGTTGTTGTTCATTATCAGTGTTTGGGCGAAAGCTAGAGACTGCATCTCTCACCCGAGACATAAAACCGGAGTTTTCTGGTGCTGAATAATAAATAATAATGGAAATTGTATAGATCGACGGGGTTTGCTGAGTAGACAACAGAAAGTTCTCTTTCACAGCTTCCACAAAGGATTTCAATACGAAAAGGTATCTCAACATCCTTGATTTCATGCTAATTACTACTTATTACTACTTATTACTACTAGCTAATTCCGATCAGCTAAAATAATTAATGCGACAGATATGCTTGAAGTTTGAAATTCAGTTTACGTTTGATCCCAATACGTGCCTTTTATGGTTTGGCATTTGGGGATGTTATAAATCCATAGATTTAATCATTTGTAATGCTATTTTCGTGAACGTTGGGAACACGCCTTCTGTTATCAAAATAATTGTCCTCCATAACCGAGTAACAATGTAGACTCAGGTAACTTATTGTTTCCGTTTCACAATTAAATCCAAATGATACATTGTAATTGTTCCTTACCTAAAATGAAAAACAAAAACGAATCGTTTGATGTTTAAGGTCAAAACAGCAACGGAACACAAATTAACTTTTCTGTAAGGTTTCAGATACTGCAGTGTTGCTTTACTGTTTAGTCCATGTGAAACCTTACTGCTATATTCAAATGTTTTTACCATTTTCTACTTTTGCACTCGATAGATCAGGTAAAGATTGGTGCATTCTACTTGGCTAAATGACATCACTGAAAAATGGTTAAAAAACAATCGTCTAGTATGCTTAGCACAACTCTACAAGTAATTCAGGGTTCGTACGTGTCCTTGAAAACTTAGATGAAATTCTATGCGTGGAAAAGTGCTTGAAAATCTTGAAAACTGATATATGTATCATAAGTAGGGTGATGAACGGAAAGTAAACTACATAACTGAAGGACTCTGAAACAATTGGCCCAGAAAGTGGTCGAGTGTGTAGCCTCAGATTGTTCTTCCTTTGTTCAGACATCCTAAGTTTTGAAAGTTGGGGTATGGTTATAATTGCATTTACATGTTTAATGGTTTGATACAGTAGTAAGGTTTCACGTGGACTAAACAGTACAGCAACACTGCAGTATCTGAAATCTTACAGAAAGTTAATTTGTGTTCCTTTGCTGTTTTGACTTCGGCTCAGCTAAACATTAAACGATTCGTTTTTGTTTTCTAATTCGTGGCACTTTGACCTACCAAGTTGGTCTTCTCTGCTCCTTGCAAACGCACTGAATTTCGCTCGATTCGCTCGCTCATTCAGTGCAAGTCTTTCGTTTGTAACTTGGGTTTTCTATAGCTGTCTATCAGCGACTTTGGGTTTTATTCATATTATTACAAGCTGGCAGGGCAAAGGGACAATGAACATTTGAGCTTGAAAACGGCAGGGTGACGTCAAAACACTATAAAGTATAAAGTATAAAATATAAAGTATTTAAAATAGAGTAAAATTAAAATGTGTAAATGGTTAAACGAAAACTAGAACAATGCTACTTTTGGTAGCAATGTTCAAGTTTTCATTTAACGACCAAAGTATTATTCGGTGCGATTAAGTTGACGAAAGTTTTGGTGTGTTGATATCACGCCTTTGAAGGGCCGAACCATTCGGAACTTAGCGGCCCCTTTTACCAGTTTTGGTTTTTGATATGATATCAGTCCTTATTTTTAAATTGTGTATTAGACTCAACTCCACTACCGTGCAGGTGTGTAATAAAGTGGCACGTCAACAAGAAATTGGTTTTCCACAATTTGATACTATCTTTTGCCTATAGGGCGAAGCATTCTCAACTTGGTCACCTCTTTATAGGTTTTTGGTATGGTTTTAATTTTATTGTAATTTGTTTTATTTCGTTAATTTTGGTGTGTTGATATCAGTCCTTTGAAGGGTCGAACCACTGTCAACTCGGTGGCCTCTTCACCAGTTTTTGGCTTTGTTTATTTTGCTTTGTTTTTAGAGTTGGTTTATTTTTCGTGAATTGGAGTGAATACAATTTTTTTGGCAACGTTGTTTAGATTTGTCGTGCTACACTAGTATGTGTCTAGGCACGCGCGCCAGTATACACGTTGTCATTGTCCGAACTTTGGCTGTCCAATGAGAAACGCCGATCGATTACTGCCGATCGATCTACCCTTTTTCGATCAAGCTCCCTCTTCATCCACCAGAGGCCATTCCCTGAAGCTGCGTGTCGAGGTCACACATCTGGGCTGTCGGAAATCATTCTTTGCCGTGCGTGTAGTTCCAATTTGGAACTCACTACCCGAAGAGATGGTCTCTGCCGCGTCAATCTCAATCTTTAAGAAGAAGCTACTGAGCTGTGATCTCACTAAATTCCTTAAAAGGACTTACTGACAAACTCCTTTTAATCACTCTTCCATGATATGAATTCACTTCTTCTCTCTTTTCCTTTTAACGCTGGGAACGGTATTAGTGGCCTGCCCTTCCGTAATCCCACTCCCACTTTTGATGAGAGTAAACCTCTTATTATTATTATTATTATTATTATTATTAAACGATGCCGACAATACTAACAATGGTTATAACAATATTTTCGTACTTACGCGCTATTGCACGCCATCCTCGTTACACCCCTAGGCTCCAAACCATAAAAGGTACGCAGTTCGTATCGTACTGAAGCCATTCGTCCAATTTCATAGCTGGAAGCCTTCCCGTTATCTCGGTATCAATGAATAATCACCCTATGGAAATTAACACGGGGATGAGCGGACTAGCTAGCTAGTAGCTAGTAGCTAGCTAGTAACTAGTAACACATTACAACATTATTGAGGGTACGATTTTGCATTGAAAGCAGCTTGTTGGCATTCCTACACGAGTTAATTTTTGTCAGGTGGGTGATTGCTCTTGATTTCAACACAATTTAAACTTTTGTACCGCATTATTATTTTTCCTCCAGTACCTGAAATGTGCCCAACTATGCTTCAAGATATAAGACACTGACGCTATGGCGCCGCGCTACAATGGTTTACAACCTCGACAATTAAATTGATGTGATGTTTGTTGTGAGCCTAACTTGGCGCGATACACTAGCGTGTGTCTAGATAGAGGGTGCCATGAGTTTTATGTGGGAATTTCTATTCAGTTTTTAGCCTAAAATTAAATTAACTAAACGAAACTAGCTTGTATTTAATTAAGATTTATTTGTAATTTAGTTTACTTTAGATCTGGGCTGAAAATGTTCGAAATTTACCAGATGGAACGCGTGGCGCCCTCTGAAAACACGGACGGAACTAATAGGAATGAATATAACACGTTTCAATAGGGACTTTTTAGAGCTACAAATTCTCCCCCCCAACCCTCTAAATTCTTGGTTAAAATTAAGTGATCGCACTTTAGACTACAAACTTGATGCCAGCCTTTTTTTTTCAAAGGCAAAAACTGGTGGGGTCCCTTTTAGCCTTTTGTGGTTTTGGTATTAGCATACACGGCGATAGCTGTATATATATATGATTGGAGTCCTCTTTCTAGCAAAACTGACACTATTAATTCTCCGTTTCTATTCAATATATTTCGACCAAACTTGGCCAGATAGTAGATAGCAACTTTTCCAAACTTTACACCAACTTTTATGCAATTCCGTGCAAGAGTAAACATAGGAAGCCACACGTAAATTTGAAAACTGTTCACTTGTTGTTGTTGTTCTTCTGGTTCTTGTTCTTCTTCTTCTACTTGGCTGACACGGTTTCAGAAAAAACTACTGCACCTACCTAAAATCTGAAACATGATCTGAGCCAGAAATTTTCCTGGGCTTCAATCTTACTGGGACCACTTTTTCGATTCGTCCATCCATTCTGGAGTTGCGGGACCCTAAACGATCATTTTGATTGTTTTACATTGTTTTAACCATTGTATTTAGGGAACAATGTCACTCACCAAACTCCACATTCATTCTTCGTGCACGTGTTATGTCTTTGCTAAAAAGTTGATTGTTGAACTGCCTTGCAGTGCTGGAAACACCGGTTCTCGTCAGATCCCCGAAGTTAAGCAGCATTGGGCTGGATTGATACTTGGGTGGGTGACTGCCTGGGAATCTGGCTGTTGCAGACATAGGGCCTTAGGGCTTCGGGCAGATGACCAGGAGTGGTTAACGCTCGTTAAACCCTTTGAAAGAATCGGTGTTTCAGCAAAACTCATATATTTTTAAACCAAACTAAGCTGCCTTGTTAATTTCGAGCAGCTAAAAACGATAAAATTGCGTATTTATTTCGCAGATGCAGGCTTTCAAAGCTGACTTGAATTGTTTCAAAGTGGCCAGCATCAATCGACAGCATGCATAAACCTTTGTTACGCGACGCCATAGCTGTAATAGGTACACGGATTACAAACATAAACGTCAGGTGTGCTGTAAAAGGGGGTTATATGATTGAATTTTCACTTGCTAAAATGTACACGGATAAAAATTGATCATTTTCAATTGAGATAATAAAATGTACAATTGAGAAAAGTGCATCTGTTTGAGCGCTGTTGTGTTTTACGAATCATATATTTAAAACGTAAAGCAATTTTCTCAATTGTACATTTTATTATTTCAATTGAAAATGATCAATTTTTATCCGTGTACATTTTAACAAGTAAAAATTCAATCATATAACCCCTTTTTACGGCACACCTGACGTTTTTGTTTGTAATTTGGTTTTATTCTGCACTATTTGTCAGCCAAATCGTTTCAAAGCCTTTCGACAATTGTTATTACGACAATTAGTTGCTAGCCTTTGTCATCTTAAGACTCTTATAGCTTCATATGCTTTAACGCTATAATACAAACATGCAAACACAAAACCACGTGGCAACTGTTAGGAAGCCTACGTTGAGATAGACAAGAGATAGAATCAGCTCTCAAATTTGTGTTCCATTGGCAACTTTATTTTCATTATCTATGTCTACTGGTAGACTGCCTAGCATTTGGACCAGGGCAAATGTTATACCTGTTTTTAAAAAGGGAAATTCTGCAGATTCAAAAAACTACAGGCCAATTGCACTTACTCCAGTTCCATGCAAGATAATGGAGACAATTATACGCAAGACAATGATGAAGTACATAAAGACTTTCAAGCTTATCAGGAACGACCAGTACGGTTTTTTACCAGGGCGTTCTTCTGTTCATCAACTACTAGCCGTGCTGGATAAGTGGACCGAAGCCCTGGACCAAGGTGTGCCTTCCGATGTTATTCTTATTGATTTTCAAAAGGCATTTGAATCGGTGGTCCATAGTAAGCTGCTTTATAAACTCCATGTTTCTGGCTTCAGTGGAGCACTTTTAGATTGGATTCGGGCATTCATTACCGGAAGAACCCAACAAGTGGTTATTGGCCTATGCAAGTCTGCCTCATCAGATGTAATAAGTGGAGTACCACAGGGGTCTGTTCTAGGTCCCCTGCTATTTATCCTATTTTTAAACGATTTGACGTGTAACTCTCACAATGCAGAACAGGAAAAATTTGCCGATGATTTAAAGCTTCACTCGGCCATTATCAACACCCAAGACTGTATGGGATTGCAAGCGGAGGTCGAATACGTCTCTACTTGGGCAAAAGAATGGCAGTTACCCATCTCTTATGCAAAATGTAAAAGTTTTCATGTAGGGATTCAAAACTGTGCTTTTACCTACACTATCGTAAACGAACACTTACCTACCACAAAAGAAGTGAAAGACCTAGGTGTTTGGTTTGCGTCTGACCTGAAGTCATCTGTGCACTGTAATCATGTGGTATCAGCGGCAAATCGTAGATCAGCAACTGTTCAGCGCTGTTTTAACTCAGGAAATGTACACACCAAACTCTGGGCGTACAAGGTTTTCGTCCGTTCCCTGTTGGAATATGCAAGCCCTGTTTGGTCTCCCTATCTACTTAAGGATATTGACCACTTGGAAAAAGTTCAGCGACGTTTTACGAAGTCCCTACAAGGCATGCGGGAGTTACCGTACTGTGAACGTCTTAAAAATCTTTGCCTCGATTCTTTGGAACTGCGTCGACTGAAGACGGATCTTGCCTTAGTGTATAACGTCCTCCATGGTAACTTATCGGTTGACCTACCTTTGTTTGAAATTAGTCCAATAACCTGGACAAGGGGCCACAAATTCAAACTCATGCTCCCAAAAACGAGACTAAACTGTAGAAAAAATTTCTTTGCTGTAAGAGTAATCCCAGCATGGAATTCACTGACTGACGAGACGGTTTCAGCCTCCTCCATTAACACTTTTAAGCGGTTGTTAAATTTGTCAAACTTAACCGAGTTCTTGAAGCGGCCAGAATATTACGTAGCAAGCTAAGTTTTTATTGTTGGGTTAATGTTTTTAATTTGGTTTTGATCATGTGAATGCTGATGTTGATGATGTGAATGCTCATGTGAACTTTTTTTTTATTGGCTTTGGGTTAAACTGTCCTGTTGCGGTTTTTATTATTATTATTATACATATTTTTAAATTTGTAAATAGCTTTAATTTTACTATTCATCTATGTTTTTAACTTTCACTACAAATTGCTTCATGCATTTCATTGTTTTACTATACTACTTCCAGGCTGGATGTTAGTGACCTTCCAGGGTCCTTTCCTGACCTGCGTGCAATTGCACCAAACTTTCTATTATTATTATTATTATAAGTTAAAACTAACCCCAAAAATCTTAATTGCAGCAGTAAGGTTTAGCGTTATCTGAACACCAGATAACTGTAACCTTGAAACTTACAGGAAAATCTTGGTCTGTTTCTCTCCCGATTTCATCTTTATTCATTTAAACCTTACCCTGAACATGAAACGAGTTCGTATCTGTTTTCTATTTAGCAAATATTCAAAACATTTCATTTTTAGTAGGCGAAGTTGTATGGTTGCAATTGATTCGTGTATCGGGTGTGGTTTGTAAGTTATTGCATGTAGTAATGACATCTTTTTTATTCATTTCAAAAGAGTTCAACCTTTGTTTATTAGCAAACTAAAACGCCTTTTGTTTCTTTCATAAAATATTAGTCGTATCAAAAAAAATAGCCCGTATGATCACGGACATCCATTGTAGCCAACGCAAATCTAGACACATGCTAGTGTGTCGCTCCAAGTTAGGCAACAAACATCACAACAAACATCACATCAATTCAATTGTCGAGGTTGTAAACCTTTGTAGCGCGACGCCATAGAGTCAGTGTCCTATACCCTGAAGCAAAGTCGGGCACATTTCTGGTACTTGGGGGGAAATAATCATGCGGCACAAAAGCTTAAAAGGACATTCCTCCAAGCACCATTTTTCACGATCCTCCACATCAAGTACGGCCCCAAAGGTCTATTTCCTTACCGTTAGTCAATCCCTTGGTAAAAATCCGCTTTAAAAAGTGGCGTCTAGGAGATTTTCTGTTGAATAATTGTTAACTTTATTTACTTCGTCCCGCAGTGTGATGCAATGCGCGCCTACAATAATCATGAAGTTTCATCTCAGTGTGTGCATGCACTCATTTGATAATAATTACCATGAGATCAAAAAACTAAAGCAGAATGCAGTAAAAATTAAAATTATTATTCCAATAGATCGCCGAAGCAAAACTGTAAGACACTAGCCTAGAAAATTATAAATTGTGATATTAAAATAAGAGAATCATTCCGGTTTGGTGACGACACGATTAATGCATTCGTGCTGGTTCGTCTATTAGGCAGAATGCCAAATGAGACAGTAGCTACGTTACTCGCTGCGAAGAACGGAGCTACTATCTCAGATGACCTTATTGTTCGTATTTGCGCGGAAAGCTATCAGCGCGAACTGTTATGAGGCAGGCGGAAGGTTATAACGCAGGCCGGGTGTCCCTTTAAATTGTGTTGAAATCGAGAGCAATGACCCACCTGACAAAAATTAACTCGTGTAGAAATGCCAGCTAAGCTGCTTTCAGTGCAAAATCTGACCCTCAAAAACGTTGAAAATGTGTTACTTCTTAGCTAGTCCGCTCATCCTAATGTTAAATCCCATAGGGTGATTATTCATTGCTACCGAGATAACGGGAAGGCTTCCAGCTATGAAATTGGACGAATGGGTGCAGTACAATACGAACTGCGTACCTTTTATGGTTTGGAGCCTGGGGGCGTAACGGGGATAGCGTGGGAGGGCGCGTAAGTACGATAATATTGTTATAACCAATGTTAGTATTGTCGGCATCGTCTCCCATTGGACGGCCAAAGTTCGGTCAATGAGAACGTGTATACTGACGTGCGTGCCTAGACACACACTAGTGTATCACGATAAATCTAAACAACGTTGCAAAGAAATTGTCTTCACAACCAATTCACTAAAAATAAACCAACTATAAAAACGAAGCAAAATTAACAAAGCCAAAAACTGGTAAAGAAGCCACCAAGTTGAGAGTGGTTCGTACCTTCAAAGGAGTGATATCAACACATCAAAACTAACTAAATAAAGCAAATTACAACAAAATTAAAACCAAGCCAAAAACCTATGAAGAGGTAACTAAGTTGAGAATGGTTCGGCCTATAGGCAAAAGTAGTAACAAATTGTTGAAAACCAATTTCTTGTTGACGTGGCACTTTATTATACATCTGAACGGTAGTGGAGTTGAGTCAATACACAATTTTAAAAAAAGAGTGATATCATATCAAAAACCAAAACTGGTAAAAGGGGCCGGCAAGTTCTGAATGGTTCGGCCCTTCAAAGGAGTGATTTTTGGTTTTTGATATGATTTGAGGTAACCGGATACATGTTAATCGCTGAATAATTTGTGGTTGTTGGTTTGCGATGTTTTTGACTTCGTGACGTAATCTGTTATACATTGAGCACTGAATAACGTATGTTTTTTTTGTTGCTTCGTGAAGATTATTGCTTCGTGACATAATCTGTTACAGGTTGAGCGCTGAATAATTTATGGTTATTTACTTCACAAGCTCGTCATTTTTTCTTTCAGTAGCAGCCATTTTGATAATATCTCCTTTCTCCAACGATCAGTTTTTTTTATCACGTGCATATTTGTTACCGTACTAGCTTTATATTTCTGCTAAGATGCAGTTTGTGCGCGTGTTAAGGCTTAATAATTTAGGTAAGGTTAGATTAGGTTAGATTATGTTAGGTTAGACTTGAACAATTTATTCGAGCTGCATTAGAGCGAAATGGACACACAAAAAAGATGCTATTGTTGTAGAACCGAATTATAACTCTTTAGATTACAGAGTTTCTTTTTCGAGAGACAAGAGTTGAGACTTGGTATTGGGATTTCTCCCAGGTAATTATACTAAATCTCAGCAAGAGCACAAATTGTGTTGATATCATGGGGGTTAATTATACTCGTTCACAATAATATAATTTGCTCGTCCTGCATCAATGCCGAAACTCAATCGTGCGTAAACGCTTTCTACATGGGAGCACCTTTGGGTTATCGATGATAAGGTGGTAATCTAGGACTTCGCTTTTCAATCCAGAGTATAAGCCAGAGTACAGAATTTCAATCAAATATGGTGTGAACATTTCTGTTTATTTTTTCAAAGTTCTTTGTCCAAGGGTCGTAATTACGAAACGCTTTTAGACGGGACGAAAGACATAAAATTCTGCTAATACTTAGGTTAGGTTAGGTGTAGATCGACTTGGCAACAGATTCCACTTTTCTTAGTCTTTTGCAAATCACTTCGCCTCAAAAATTGCCGCCCCTGGGTAAAGTGAAATGTTTTTTTGCCGAAATGTGGCATCATTACTACAATTAAGTTCGTCTTGATAATACTGCTCTTCGATGATCCTGATATAAATTTGAAGTCTAGCAGTTGTATCTTACTATACAGTTTATATTTTAATTTGGAGGAATATCTCCAAAACAACAACACAATACCACCAACGAAGAACACAGTTCAACAATTAAATTTTCGGAGAATTCCAAACTTCTTCTTCAGAATTAACACCAAAACTATGAAAAAATTTGTTCACATCACGACATCGCTCGTCGAACCCAAATTTGAACACTCGCACACGTTAGCAGGACCACTGATCTGTCGGTGGATCTGGACTGCCAACTCTCTGTCCAGGGTAGTTCCAAATTCAGGCCTGACCAGCAGATTGATGTTAGTGTAGCTGGGGGATGCTATGTCGAAGAGTAGTACTTCGTTCATCTTGAACTTTTTGATGACGAGTGACTCTAATGCCCTAAGGTGGTTGTCACGTAGGGCATTAGATTTAAGCAGAACAGAGGTCTTGTCCCAGGCAACTGAATGACGAGTTGCCATGTTGTTTACCAAATTGGTTGTAAGACTGTACAAAAGTATACAGGGGCCAAACAAAACAGTTGCTTAAAGCAAGAATCTCGAAACATAAGTCTGAATTTAAAGCAAGAAACCAATGTAATTCGCTCGTACAACACCACCAAGCTACAGGACACATACATACACTCTGTGATATCCAGATTTTAGGTATAGAGTCACACTACAAAATACGATTAAATTTGGAAAGGTTAGGTATTTTAACACACAAATCGTGATTACAAACCATATTATTCCTCAAAAGTTTAATTTACAAAATTGGGCCAACATTATGAAGAATAACAATATTACATTTTATTTCAAGGTAATAGATAACTTTAGTAATACCAAAATCCACATCTGGCGCTGCTGTCTCCTTTGCGTGGATGTCTGATGAGCGGATCTGGAACGTTTGCGGTTGTTTTGGTAGTGAGTTTAAATTGTAAATTGTGCGATGAATTGTTTCATTTGTAGCACGAATTTATGTAAGACCTTAGGGACCTTTTGCGATTAGTTTTAGTTGATGCAATGGTAGGAATCATGGCGCTACAACGTAAACCGTGATTAAATACTGGAAAGCCAAAGGCTCACAAGATAAAGTAAATACAGATGCAAACCTATTTACGTTGCCTTTGGGACTTATATGTCAGACTGAGTGGGAAATCGAACCCTGGACCTTTGAAACCAAAGGCCGAGGTCCTACCGCTGAGCCAGACTGACACGCCAAAAAGAAACGTCAATAGGCCGCATTTAACACGTGCGTATATACATATAGACAAACACTTTCCAATCGCCACTGGAGGGACGCTTATTTGCCGCGCCATCCTCCAAGTGAAACGAATGCAACACTTAAATGTGAAATAACTAAAATAACTGATATAACTGAAATATTAAATAAATATGCACGTGTTAAATGCTGCCTATGGACGTTTCCTTTTGGCCGTGTCAGTATGGCTCAGTGGTAGGACCTCGGCATTTGGTTTCAAAGTTCGTGGGTTCGATTTCCCGCTCAGGCAGTCTGACATTATAAGTCCAAAAGGCAACGTATTAAGGTTTGCATCTATTTCTGGTGAGGCTTTGGCTTTCCCGTCTTTAATCCTTATGTCACGTTTAAGTGTTACGTTCGTTTCACTTGGAGAATGGTGCAGCTAATAAGCGTCCCTCCAATGGCAATTGGAAAGTGTTTGTTTATATGCATTTGAGCACGTGTTAAATACTGTCTACGTACGTTTCCTTTTGGCCATGTCAGTATGGCTCAGCGGTAGGACCTTGGCTTTTGGTTTCAGGCATTCTGACATATAAGTCCAAAAGGTATTGTAAAAAGGTTTGCATCTGTATTTACGTAAACAGTGGTTACTAATTTTACCGGCAATGCGAAAAATGGCATATCCTTTCAGCTGTGTTATAAAAAAAAGATTGGGGAAATCCTTAAATTGTGAACCATGAAAGTAATCTTTTACTGGTTTTTAATTGTTTCTTTTGATAAAGTGGCCGAAACCTGTTGTAATGTGCCACGAAATATCAAGTTTTAGTGTTTTTTACATGTCATTTTTGGTTGATGCAATGAAGGTTTTATAACTATTTTTCTTAGCACAATTGAGGATTTTTCAATACTATAATTTGCCTGGGAAAGACCTCTATTCTGCTTAAATCTAATGCCATACATGACAACCATCATAGGGAATTAGAGTAACTCGTCATCAAAAAGTTAGAGATGTACGGAGTTCCTCTCATGAACATAGCATCCGCCAGCTGCACTAACATCAACCTGCTGGTCATGCCTGAACTGTGCACTGCATTAGACAGAGAGTGTGAAGTCCAGATCCGCCGGCAATTGTGATGTGACTAATTTTTTCATTGTTTTGGTGTTAATTCTGAAGAAGATTGGAGTTATCCGAAAATGTAATTGTTGACCTGTTGGGTTCGCTTTAAGGTCCATCCTGCCTGGAATGTTCCTTAATGATTGAAATGACTTTCGTTCTACATTTAGGCTTTTCATGAACATACATTTGCTCACACACGAATGGATCGACTGGCTGTTGCGAAGGTAAGTGGTCGAAAGCCATATGGAGTCTTAATGGATGTGGTCACATGACCTGTCCGCCAGCGAGCGTGTGGCACTCACCTTGCTAGTAGGTTGGAATTGTGGGCGAACAGTTGCCATCCCAACACTCTCTCCCTTCCTGAAAGTGAGAGAGCCCAACGCTTGCTGGATGAACTCTGCACTCTGGTTTACAATAATAGTTCGGAATCGAAATCCTACTGTGCTGGGACAATTTCCTGGGACAGTTACAAATCAATATACGTGATTGACCGCATATAGGCACAATGCAAGCGAGCACTTAAAACTAATTAAACTGACCGCGGATAAGCACAATGCAAAAGCAAAATATTATGCGCTGCAAACATCGAAAAAGGGAAAATGATGCGCGTGTCTTCTCTTCTGTTCACTTCACACTTGGTTGTTGTTTAAAAAACACTTTATTGCGTCCACGAGGGTATGGCTTAGTCTATCTGAGTTAATCTTAATGGCGAATGCTTTTGCACTAACCACTGGTGTTCTTGACTTTGACAGCTAGGTTGACCAGCCTGTCTGTCGAACACCTTCTACATCTGTGGAGATGTTATCTGACGAGCGGTGATGTCTGAACACTGATGCAGTGGAGGAAACTTGCCGCAAATTTAAAGGTTGGGTGGACTTGTACTTGCAGTCGTCATGGTTTGCTTAAA
This sequence comes from Lithobius niger, assembly GCA_023313725.1. Classification (NCBI taxonomy): domain Eukaryota; kingdom Metazoa; phylum Arthropoda; class Chilopoda; order Lithobiomorpha; family Lithobiidae; genus Lithobius; species Lithobius niger. Next base: position 19,223 of record JAHWFP010192498.1, read on the forward strand.
GTGCAAGGATCATGACCGCGTTCGATTATTCAAAGAGGTGGTCCACATCTTGTTTGTAGTCTGCCTGCTCCTTGCTCCGCGGATAAGCACAATGCAAAAGCAAAATTATGCGCTGCAAACATCGAGAAAGGGAAAATGAGGCGCGTGTCTTCTCTTCTCTTCACTTCACACTTGATTGTTGTACACCGAAGTTGCGACTTACCTCATGGTGGGTGAGACACTGTTGTGTTCCACATGGGTATGGCTTTGTTTAGAAGATTTGAAAAAAACACTTTATTGCGTCCACAAGGGTATGGCTTAGTCTATCTGAGTTAATCTTAATGGCGAATGCTTTTGCACTAACCACTGGTGTTCATGACTTTGACGGCTAGGGTGACCAGCCTGTCTGTCGAACGCCTTCTACTTCTGTGGAGATGTCATCTGGAGTAGTGATGTCTGAGAACTGATGCAGTGGAGGAAACTTGCCGCAAATTTAAAGGTTGGGTGAACTTGTAACTTGCAGTCGTCATGGTTTGCTTAAAGTTCAGGGTCATGACTGCGTTCGATTTTTGAAAGAGGTGGTCCACATCTTGTTTGTAGTCTGCCTGCTCCTTGCTCTCCGACATCATCTAACTGGCTCCATCCTCACCGATGCGGTCAGTGAGTCTTGGCTAGGACACTCATGTGGCCTGGGTCATGAAAACACTGTTACTAGTTTTGAAGCCATTCTTGCCATTGCTCTTCCTAGATGTCCAGGAAAAGGTTTCATCATCATGATGTAGTTATCAAGATGTGATGCTTCTTCATTATTCTCTTTTGCCTTCTGACTGATGTAGTCGTTGACGTGCCAGGCTTTGGCTCGACCTGGTCGTAGTTTGAGTCTAATGAAGGTTTGTCATCTTCTTCAGTACACCAGCCAGAGTCAGACTTGGGTTCTGAATCCGAAGAATTCGAAGTTTGCTCGCTCTCGGAGTCTTCCCGGTCTGACTGGTCATCTGGCATGGCGATTGCCACTGCCAGCTATTTCGATTGTGCATCCATGCCCTTCCTGTCCATTGTAACAGGGTCCCAGGACGGCTCCATATCCATTATGTTAATGGTTTTCTGGTCCGATGCATTGTTAATTGACACCACTCTGTAGGTGACGTCGCTTTTCTTCGTTGTGACTCGATATGGTGCTTTGTAAATGGGTTCAAGTTGCTTGTTGATCCCTTTGTCGGCATCAGAAAGTACATGATTGTGTATCTTTACAAGTTCACCAATCATGTAGGTTGTCTTCCTGTGTAGTTGATCATATTGATCTTGGTTTATCTGGCCACTTCTGAGAGATGAGCTGCTGCCAAATCTCTTGCTTTTACCATGTGGAGTCTCTGTTGTTCAGCGTATTCCTTTGGTGTGAGGTCTGTGGTGATGACTGGAAGACTTAGCACATGTAAAGGTACTCTTGGGTCTTCCTCATACAACAGGTGGTACAGCATCTCTCCTGCCAGGTTTGCCATTTGTGGTATCGGGTAATGGTCCTACAAAATTGAGTCCTAGGATGTGGAATTTCTGCGATACGATTACTGGGTCCATTTCCAGCTTTCCTCTGTGATACGGTTTTGGCATGACATAAGGTGGAGTATTCATTGCATACTGCAAAGTTTCAAGTAACGGGTCCCACGTGGTCTCATGGTCCTGAAGGAAAGCTCGCAGATATACCCTTCATTGTCCTGTGTGCTCGCTCAGTCACGTTCGACTGAGAATGGTAGGTGGTGGTCCGTTGATGTTTGATTCTGGTCATCTCTATGAGGTGGGCAAACACCTTTGATATGAATGCCTGCTCATTATCTGAGATAATGATTTCTGGTGGTCCATGTTTGCTAATGAATTCTCGTTGAAGCTTTTTCACTACAGTGTGAGTTGTCGAGTTCTTTGTTGGTAGTAGCCAGACGTGTTTTGTGAACAGGTTCATCATCGTGAAAATGTACTTGTGGCCATTTGAGGTTTCGGGTAATGGTCCTACAAAATGAGTCCTAGTATGTGGAATGTCTTCGATGCGATTACTGGGTGCATTTCCAGCTTTTCTCTGTGATACGGTTTTGGCTGTCTGAGACTCGTGACAGGATCGTACATAGTCCTTGCAATCGCTGAAGGGTTTTGGACAATGGGCTGCTCCTCTGAGATGATGCATAGTCTTTGACACACCCAGGTGTCCTGCCTGCTGATGGTCGTGGCAGTTTTGAAGGTATGTGTGTCGTAAATCTTTTGGTACGTACAGTCTCCATGCTGATACTGGTAGGCAGTGATGTTTTACGAGTGGATCAACAAAGCGAGATGATCCATGATGGCTTCCTGAGTGTCAGGTGAATTCTCGGCCATTTTTTTGTGTGAACGTCTTCATCGGGCTTGTCTCGTTCGGTTCGTTGTCTACTTCATCAACTGAGCTGTGTGGTGCTGGATTTCGCAATAGCGCATCAGCTATGACGTTTTGAGTGCCGGGACGGTGAATTTTGTTGAAATCATAGGGCTGTAACCTAATTGACCATCTGGCCGTTCTTCCTGCTGACTTGTGATTAGATAAATCACAAGATAAATCGCAAGATTTCGCAAGATAAATCGCAAGATAAATCACAAGATTAGATAAATCGGTCCACAATGACAGTTTGTGGACCGATACAAGCTTTTCAGGTGATTATTCGTGATTGTTAACGATTAGTGATCTATCGGGTTGCATCTTTGAATTGATTTATCGTTTTGTTGCTGCCAACTAGTGTGTCTTCGTGTTGATTCTGGAAGCGGTAGCCTTTTTGTGGTACGGAAGCCGTGAAGAAACAGGGGCTTTTTGTACTTTTTTGGTGTCGACTTGAAAAATCGTAGTTTACAACAATCGAGTTTGCGAGTTTGTGTTTGCTGCGAAGTAATGAAATAATTGTCATTACACGGTGGGAATCAAGCTTAAAACCCCTGAATACAGGTAAAGAAACATGAAATAAACAAAAAATATAAAAAGTGGTACGTTTTGAACTTGAATCTTACGGCTGTTACGTCGTGCTACTGCTGATTGTGACGTTGTGCTAAGCTACACTGAACAAATGACGTCGACTAGTCCTACCACTCCCAAACTTTCTCTTGACGATTTTCTATATACAAATCGCACTGACGTCCCAATGCTGGGAAAACGAAATCCAGTGGGGAATAGGAGAGAAACTATGTATTACGACACCAAACAGTCTCCTTTGCAACCTTCATTTCCCAACAGAGTTCCGGCTTCTCTTCCGTCGATGAGGCGTAGCCAACGTGAGGTTGCAATTGATGAACTTGCTGATCGTCTCCTCACCAAATTGGAGGGCTTCAGTCTCGAAAAGGATGTTGACCTTCAGTGTATAGATACGAAACTTTCCAACATCCTCGACTCGGTGGCAATGTCAAACCATAATCGTGATATTAACGACATTAGGGGTATGCTCGATGGCTGGGGTGAGAGCTTTTTAGAGAAACAGCGAATTCTCTTAGAGACCACGCAGTCCACTCTTTTAGCAGAATTCAAAAAACACACTGAACAACTGGAATTGTTATGGTCTGACCATTTTAGACCAGCAGCTGAGGAAGGACATACTAAAGCTTGCATTAACTGTCGGTGCAATGCAAACCTGCATGTAAATTCTTCAATTCCCCCTTATGAGGGCATAGCTCGGAGATTCCAACTTGCTACTGTTATGACACAATCAAGTAATGGCGGAGTGGAGCTGCGTTCATCCCATCTTCAAAATCTTGATGGCCCTGCTAATGGCGACTGTTCTTCGACCGGGGACAAGCCAATAGAAGAAATAATACCACTGGGGTAAGCAGTTTGCCAGTCACTCGTAGGAGTCCAACCACTGGAACTAGAGTCAACCTTGTGAACAACCCTGTCTCCAACATCCCAAGTAATATCACTGTGCGCCGGAAACGAGGTAAACATAACAAAAAAGTGCTAAACCAACCGTCCACTGTGAGTCAGAACTTTGACAGAGAAACTGAGCTGCACAACATTGTTGGTACGATCTGTGACAACAAGAACAGGGATCGAATAAAGGACTCCAGTGACAACACAGGTGTCCCTGACAGAGTAAATGGTAGAGGTGAACCTCCTTTATCTGCACCCATCACTAACACAACAGGATGGCATCGACCCACGTTTATTTTTGGTGACTCTCACGCGAGATCCATAAGGGCCAGTGACCACCAGGCATCTAAAACCTGGTCGTGGCCTGGTGCTACAGTGCAGGATCTCCTAAAAGATGTACCTAGAATTATGCAAGAATCTGACACTGAGGCCGATGTTATTTTGTGCATCGGTGCTAACAACCTACTCCACGAACCTCCTAACCGTATTGTGTTACTGATATCAAACCTCGTTGACCAAATACGACGTAGCAAACCTAATACTTCAATTTATCTCATTGGGTTTTTTCCAAGACCTGGCAGTGGTAACGTTGAAGCTGACAAAGTTGTTGCCCACACCAATGTTCTTCTTCGTACATATTGTGTCGATAACAGTTGTAGTTTTGTGTCAATTGATCGTGCTATTTTGTCTGACCGCACTCTCCTAGCTAGAGATGGTATCCATCTTACCAAACGGGGAAAGAACTGTCTGATGAAAGAATTACACTCGCTTCATTCTAGTGCGGAAAACACGAACAATTAATGGGAAATCATTCCAGTTCTCGATCCACTATTGACCCCAGCGTGGACATATCTACCCTCGTTTCTGACTTAGCTTGTGTCTACTTTAACGCACGGAGTTTAGTGAAAAACTTGGCGTGTTTTACGGCACTTCTGTACACACAGTGTTACGATGTTATTTTTGTTGTCGAAACGTGGCTCCATGACGGTATTGCTGATAGCATGGTAATTGGTTCCACTGGTTATGATATGGTGAGGCTCGACCGTGGTTCCAGGGGTGGTGGCCTTTTGGTTGCTTATCGCAGGAGCAAGATTACTTTGGCTTGTGACCTAGTTGGTAGAGGTGTAGAGGCAATGACCCTGTTCATACCTATGGTAAAGTTGAACTTCATACTCTGCTACTTACCTGACAGCTATAATGACCTGCTGTTGGATGGCTTGAGCAATTTCATTTTGGGGGCTATGAGATCGGATTCCTCAAATATTCTGTTGGGTCATTTTAATCTTTCCTCAGTTAATTGGGACACACTAACTGCTAGTGATCGTCGTCATCGTTCCTTCTTGGAATTTCTTGCTCCTCTTGGATTAACACAACTTGTACATTATCCAACGAGGGGAAATAAGATTCTCGATCTGATTTTTACCCAGGACGAGCGCCTCTGTTTCGATGTGCTTATTAAGGATCATTTCGGCACAAGCGACCACTGTTTGGTAGCCTTTAAAGTACACTGTTCCTTTTCACATCAGACAGTGAGTTCGTGTTTGCCGGGCCGAATAGATTTTAACAGGCTGCGCGTATGCCTCTCCGAGGTTGATTGGGATTCGAGTTTGAGACTGAGCGGATGTAGCGTGGACCAGACCTGGGGAGACTTTAGTCGCATCTTGGATGAGCTAGTTGCCAGCTGCAGATTGCCATCTCGTCCTCGTAGACTGGACAAACCCCATCCACTTCCACGTAATATTACGAACTTGGCAAAAAAAAAAGCTTAAACTGTGGAATAAGCTTCGACTGAATCGCTCAGAGGCAAACTTAACATTGTACAATACTTGCAGGACCACCTACAACACCTTAGTGGAATCCTGGCATAGAGTTAAAGAATCGTCAATTATTTCGGAGGGCAGCATTTCGGCCCTTTTCCGCTTCTGTAAGCAGAAAACATCTACAGCACGTACGTTTCCACCAATACGACAGGGTGATAATTTTCTTACAGAAAATTTTGACAAGGCTGAAGCCCTTTGTAATTTCTTCTCATCCAATGGTATTATGGACGATCATTGCCCTTTGCCACAACCTATATCTATGACCTATCACCTAGACCTAGACCCAGACCTAGACCCAGACCCAGACCTAGACCTAGACCTAGACCTAGACCTATCATCTAATAGCCCGGTGTGAATCTGTGGATTTTCCACCATGGCTTATCGACCAAAAAATATCTAAATTACAGCCTAGCCATGCAACCGGTCCAGATGGCTATTTGGCCTTCTTCTATAAACCGGTTAGTCGGGGAATTAGTTATCCCCTTTCTCTTATATTCAATCTTTCTTTTAAGTCTGGCACCTTACCCTCGATCTGGAGCATAGCCAATGTTGTACCAGTCTTCAAGAAGGTAATCCTGCTCTGTGTTCTAACTACCGTCCAATTGCTTTGACGGTGGTACCTTGTAAAATCATGGAATCAGTAATACGCACGAAGATGCTGGACTTTTTAGAAGAAAATAATAAAATTAATCCAGACCAATTTGGTTTTCTACCGGGCCGTTCGACCACCTACCAGTTACTTTTAGCACTTGATGAATGGACTTCTGCGGCTGACATAGGCATACCTACCGATGTTATTTATATCGATTTTAAGAAGGCATTCGAATCGGTGGTACATAGGAAACTTTTATTCAAACTTGAAGAGATTGGCTTTGGGGGATTGCTTTTGAATTGGCTGGCGTCTTTTGTCAGTAGTCGCTCACAGAGAGTACTTGTTGAGGGAGTATTGTCATCGTCTTTTGATATAATTAGTGGAGTTCCGCAGGGCTCTGTTTTGGGTCCCCTGCTTTTTGTTATTTTCTTGAACGACTTATCTTGCATTAATGATAGGTCTGAGCTATACAAATTTGCGGACGACCTAAAACTTGGGTCAACAGTGATCGATGCAGAAGCTCGTGAACGCCTTTCAGATAATATTGCCTGTATCTCAGAGTGGGCTACACTGTGGCAACTTCCCATCTCTGAGTCAAAGTGCTGCACACTTCAATTTGGTAAGTGTGGAAACGCGTCTCGTTACATGCTGGGAGAAACAACGATACCCAATGTAAAGAAGATACGAGATCTTGGTGTATGGTTCACCACCGACCTTAAACCATCCTTGCACTGTAGAAAAATTGTGGCACAGGCTTTCTGTAGGCTATCAATGGTTAACCAGTGTTTTACATCGGGACATATCAAAACCAAAGTTTGGGCTTTTATAGTTTTCGTGCGACCCATCTTGGAGTACGCCAGCCCAGTGTGGTCCCCATCACTGCTGAAAGATGTGGACTTGGTTGAGTCGGTACAGCGCAAGTTCACTAAGGGACTACCTGGTTTTCGCAACATCCCTGCATCAGAGCGTTTAAGAATGCTTCGGCTTGAGACCTTGGAGCTGCGTAGATTAAAATTTGATCTTGTGTTGACATTCAAGATTCTCCATGGTTACTTGGGTGTTCAACTGCCGCTTTTCGATTTTAGTCTTGTCACCCACACGAGGGGACACAAACTCAAGTTGCGCACACAGCATTCACATCTAAATTGCAGGAAATATTTCTTTGCTGTTCGTGTAGTTCCTGTCTGGAATTCACTCAGTGAAGAAACTGTTGCGGCGAACTCGGTTGCCTCTTTCAAAAGACATCTAAGTATGACTGACCTAAACAGGTTCTTGCTTAGAAATTACTGAGTTTTTTAAAATTAAATTGGGAGTGGTATTAGTGGCTTCAGCCCTTCCACCTACCCGACCGCCGCTAGTAGAGTGGTCAAATATATTATTATTATTTATATTATTATTATTTCAGCGCCTGATTGTCGGTGATCAGTAGGAATCTGTATCCGGCAATGTACGTTTCCCAGTTCTCTACTGCCTCCATGGCTGCAATGGCTTCCAGCTCAAAAGCATGGTACTTGCGCTCTCTGTCTTTGAGTAGCCTGCTCCAAAACTCAATTACATTCACTTCACCATCAATACGTTGAGTGAGTACCGTTCCGAGGCCGTCTCTTGACGCATCACTTTCGATTATGAATGTCTCCTCGAAAGTTTGGTAGTGACAGATTTACCGCTTCCACTAGCTTCGTCTTCAGTTCTTCAAAAGAAGTCTGATGTTCGGAGGTCCAACGGTATGGTGCGTCTTTTCTTGTTAGCCGGTGGAGAGGTGTTGCAGCTCTTGAAAAATGCCTGATGAATTTTTGGAAGTAGTTGCAGAGGCCAAGAAATGCTTGCAACTAAAATATAAAATTAAATAATCGTACGTATCACTAATGCCCTAGGTTATTATACTGTGCAGCTGCAAATTTATGCCAAATTCAACCGTTAAAACGTTAAAAACGTTTAGCATCCTATCTGATGCTGCTCCTGGTCCATTGAGAAAACAGCTAACTTGTTTGGTGGATTATTCTGCTAACTTTACAGCATTGCGAACCAAGGACAAGTTATCTTGGATTGACTTTCCAGGGATGCAATAGGAAGTACATAATACTTCTTGACAGCATTCAAAACTGTGCAAAACTACAAATCTCCTCAAATTTTCCTTTTGCTTTACGAAATACAGATGTACCAGCACGGCGTGAACGACTTGTAAGCAACAACTGCAATTAGATTGTGTCATAATAATCAGTACACCGATTTTGTAATGTTTTGAGCATGAACAATAAGAAGCACGGAGCGAGACCAACAGATTGCGTCAAGGGCATGATAAGGCAAATTGTGAATTAAAACAACTAAAATTCAAAACTACTCATAAAAGCTTGTCCGTCAATTAATGGTAGAAGACCACTGACAAACTCATTCAACCAATGCGGCTTTTTAACAGTATTGATACGTTTTAGCATATTTCTAGCTGCAGTAAACCCAAATTTACAGCTGCAGTACATCTGCTACTAGACTATTCATTTCCATTGGCAAAACATATAGTTTTAACAGGAATTATCAGCAAACACAATATTTTTCTGACGAGCAACGACAGGATGCAGCCATTTGCTTTAGTTTATATTTGCATTGGTATCTTTCATGCTTTGGTACATCGACGTGCAGAATCATACATCTTTCGAACTCCTTTATCTCTGGACTTGAACACACACTCGCTTGATTGGTTCAGCTTAGATTGCTTAGTTGGTTCAACCCTACTGACAGTGGATTAGGATTGAACAACCGTATATTTAACTTGGTAGTATGGCAGTGTCGATGGCAATAATATCCTAGGTATTTCACTTGGATTTTTCCTGCTAAATTGTCCCTCTCGTCGAATACAGTGGGACAGATAACCCGATTTGGATTCTGTTCCCTAAGTAAAAACAACAACAACGTGCTGTAATTATCAAACGAGGCTTACCAACTAAGAGGATGTTTGCTTGTAAATTTTAGCCGTCACTGCTGACATTCAACAGACAAAAGCAAACCCCGCCAATAGTAACGCTGTTCATTTTCTGTTTTAAAATGCACATTTAACGTATAAAAAATGTAGGCAAAGAATTTCAAATAAAACCTTTGGAAATCATTTTTACATAAAGCAACCCAATGACGTTGTAATAGTAGTAAGTCCAAATTCACTACGTCGCCAGAAATGTATAGCAAACAGAAACCATTAAAAACCATTTTCCCTAAAATGGCACCAAGACTATAATAGTGAACTAAACTCATAGTAGCATACTGGGATTGCAGCTAAAGACATTTGGAATGACATGTTTAAGTTTTGTCTCTGTGATTAACCATAGTTCCAGGGTATTTGCTTGTTTTTTTTACCTGCAGGCAAACGCTTCGGTTCTTGTTACTCTTCTTGTTTTCACGATACAGCAATGACTTATTTTCTGTTCACGCTGCTCAAATTTTAGTACATGCTCTAAATGTGAAACGAAACGAACCGAAATAAGGCACAGCACATAATGACCACCTGGTTTATCATAATTCGATAAACTCACGTCATAACTTATGCACCACATCTTTCGACTAACGCCAGTGATGACTTATGCATCGGACCAGAATCTATATATTGACAGTTTCATCTGTGGCAATAGACTTTGCAGAAATCAATGACTAAGAAACGTGCATTGGGCTCATTGCAGGCATAGTGGGTAGAAATTTATTTTGAATTTATATTTGTGTTAATTTTAATGCTTTTGCCGTATTTGTTAATGTCACTTAAAATTAGTTTCTGATACTTACTCGACACACACTAAGACTGAGTATTTTTTTTATGTCAGTTGCATACATCCTTAAGACTTGGGTACGAGTTGCTAAAAATAACATGCTTGTATAGGAAGTCACCTAGCAAAGCCTTCCCTGCTCTTTCTTCCCATCTTATCTTTGATTGGTTGATGGTTGAGTAATGTGCTATAATTAGTGTGCTGCCTTCCAACTCACGAACCTAATTAGAAAATCGTATTATTACATAGTTTGTCAATTCGATTGGAGCTGGCACTGCAATTTTTTCGAACGTTTCGTAAAATGTTACCCTCTTACACTGACATTTACATCAAATAAATAGGCTTCACAAACATGAAATAAAATGTCTAGATGGTCTAGGGAATTGAATTAAACATAGAATAAACCCGGGTAATCAGAATTGGGAACATTTATAACCAAGAATTATAAAAAAAAAATCAAGAAATGGAACAACGATGTTTCAGCTCCGAGCCATTTTCGAGTAACATGAAAAATGTAAACAGGAAGGATAAAATTACGTCTTGGTCAAAAATAGGTATCCATAAAAACAGAAACCCACATACACCCTGACAAAATAAGCTACACTGTCAGAATCGGTTTAAACAGCATAGGCTGCAATGTGCCACACAATGAGTTCGATCTGTCCATGGTACCAATGTATATTACGTTGTAATCTAGGCAGTTTTAATCAAATATGCCGTCCTATGCCAAGTTTTTTTATTTCGGGTAATGTTGGATCTCTATTATTATGATATGCCCTGTTTTTGACCGGGTTGTGAGTTTGAACCCTTTAATTTCAATTTAAACCTTTGTTTGAAAACATCACTGGTTTTTTTTTCTAGCAGAAAGGTCGTGTTTTCCTAGTTCCTACTTATTTTTTGTTGTGCCCTCCACTGTGTTTTTTTTTCCTATCAGCGATGCATCTCCTGCAGCAAATAGCTGCATGTTTACGTCACTTTAAAGGCGGGTTGCCATCAAATAAAAGTCTGCAACATGAAGTTCTTTCTAGGGTTTGCTTGCAGCCAGTAAAGGAATGCACAAATAAATATCTTTTAACACAAACAAACAAACCACTTGCATACTTAATTAGTGAATAAAATTTGGCACGTTCCCGTACACCTGCAAGCAGGATGTTAAGGTTAAAGGCAGAAATATCGTTAACCTTTACAGCATGCCAAATTTTTACTTAATAATTACTGATACATGTGGCTTGTTTGGTGAGTTAAAGGATATTTCTTTGTGCATTTCTTTGCTTGCTCGAGCAAGCACTATAGAATACCAGATATAGTTCTCTTGCGGTAGATACTGTAAACTTTTTGTTTGGTGACAACCTGCTATTAAGTTACTAGCATCATATGACACAAATCTAGATACATCACTCTGTGGATTTGAACATGGCGAACTCCAAACGGGCAGCATTATGTAGCTGCTGCCAATTTCAGACGATTACCGTTATCGCTCCAATTTGTGAAGAAAACGTCATGTTCACTGTTTTATTAGCAGTTGAAATACATAAATAAGAACTTATGTAGCAGCGATATTTTGTCTAAGAATTAATTTTTATCATCGAAAGCAACCATCTTGTTTCTGCAGCAAAACCAACACCTATTTTATTGATCAAATTGTAACAAATTTGAAAGTAAAAGAAAACCCTTCACTGTGTTGCCTGCCGAAGATGAACTGGCATAAAGTTTATCTTTGGCAGAAACTGGTAATGAAAAACAGAGTAAAATCACTAGAAATTTCTATTGTCGCTAAATGTTACCTTATGGCAGTGTTGCATATAACCCAATAGGGTAAGGCACTGCCAGACTGAACTGTTTTGTTGAGAATGTCTGTCGATGCCTGACACGACGAAATAGGCTGGTGGCATGAGGTAGAGCTTGCATTACATATCCGTGTCCATGGTGACAAAATATTCATTTTCGTTCGTCTTACGGGCCATAGAATCGTTTCTCAGTCAATAAAAGCAGAGCATTATATGTTGTTTCTCTGTGCGCTGGAAGCAGAAACATGTGTGCACAAGTGACCGTAAACGTTCGAAATTTGAAATGTATCATTCTGAAAATAAGTATGCATGCGTAGCAGCAGTCATGAATACAGAAGCAAACCTATTTACGTTGCCTGTTGGACTTATATGTCATGGCCGTCTTAGTATGGCTCAGGGGTACCTCATCCTTTGGTTTCACAGGTCGTGGGTTTGATTCCCCATTCAGGCAGTCTGACATATAAGTCCAAAAGAAAACGTAAATAGGGTTGCATCCGTATTTATTTAACTCTTGTTGAGCCTTTGGTTTTCCGTCTTTAGCAGCAGTTATGGCATAAACTATTTTGGACGGATATACATTCACGTTCAGCTAGCATTAGGCAAGCACTTGCCTCCAACGAACGAAATTCGTTTACGGCATCCCAATCCTGGGAAGTAATTGTAATCCCGGAAATTCGGGATTCGGTTCTTCCAATCCTGGGATTAATCCGTAATGTTCTAGATTTTTTCTCAAACCTTTCCATGACTAAATAAAATAAAAAACACGAGTTGGTTAGTTTTTGTTAATTTCATTGTTTACATTATTCTGCTCATAGTTGAACAGTGAAGCAATCAAACAAATGAGTCAGTAAACTGTCCTTATTTATTTGAAATGTTTTTTTTTGTTATAGTTTAAATAAAGGCATATTTTGTGCACGTGTTAATTTTAAATCTGTGCGATATCCTCCACCTTCTGTACTGCAATTAGGCTGCTAAGAACTGGTTAGTGCTCACGAGCATCTAAAAATAGGCCAATACAATAGGTATACAATGTTAGTCTCTAGTTGCAATTCATCTGGCTATTGCTTGATTGTTCTACCGTCACTGCACATGATCTCGTTGAGTTGCTAGAATAGATCAGAAGGCGTAGCAAATTATTTGCTGAGAATATCCACTGTGTTTAGTGGTTGGCAACAGTATTTACTGGAATACTATTCGCCCAGCATTTAAGAAGTTGTAAAACCGAATATCCTGAACACGTGTTGATTTAAAGTTGTAATTCACTTGTATCAAATGTGATACATTACTCTGCCGCTCATTACTCTGAACGGTACGGTTACAAGATTATTTTTGGTGTTACGGTTTTCGTTTCTTTTATTAATGTGAATCACAGTTGAATGAGTACAATTCAGGTGAGGCAATATTCGACTCTATAGGCTAGTTTTACACAGTATTAGGATTATTATTAATAGACAGAATCCGGACTCTATAATTACTACAGGGTAGGCTTATTACGATTCTTTCATTACTAGATACTAGTTTCTCACTTATTTAAACACACTTAGTGATGCTAGTTATTAGTTACAGAGCAGTAAATATGCTTGGGTTAATAGCAAGCTCGGAGAACTTGTTGACTTGGAGGCTGAAAAAGGCAAGGAAAACTGCTGTCCAAGTTAGAAGACTTCTTGAGTGAATTGCCTGTGCTGAGGTTCAATTCAGCAAATTATGATCTAAATATTATCAAACATTACTGAAAAAGGATTCAGTCAAGTTTGTTGTAAAGCGTGATCGCGCCTATTTATGCATCAAAACTGAAAACTGAAGTTTCTAGATGTAGCAAACTACCTCGCTGCTGGTTCATCCTACGACAATTCTTTAAGGGGATATGGTAATAAGGATGCTCCCGGCAAATTGTTCTTTTCATACGAATGGCTTACCTCGCTGGAGACACTTGACGAGCACCATCTCCCACCACACAGTGAATTTTATTCAACTTTGAAGGAGTCTAACATTACTAGAGAGGAATATGCTTACTGTCAGCAATTGTGGTCTTCTCACAACATGAAAACAATGCGTGATTTTCTCATGCTATACAATGTACATGACGTTGTACCATTCATTCACGCATTCGACAATATGTTTGCTTTTTACAAAACTAAGCAGTTGAACATTTTCAAAGACGCTATTTCTTTTGCCTGGAGTTTCAATGAGGTATTTGTTTAGAAATTTACCTAACACACCATTTTCTTTATTCAGCGAAAAGCAAAAGGATCTTTATAAGCTGTACAAAGACAATATAGTCGGTGGTCCTTGCATTGTTCTTCACCGTTACCAAGAGGCGGGTGTAACCCGTATTCGGGAAGTGGAGATGGCAAACCACGGTCTAACATCAACGTTGTGTCAGCGTATATTAGGCTTTGATGCAAACGCTCTGTACCTTTCAGCCATAGCTAAAGATATACCTGCAGGATCGAAACAGGTTTCAAGCTGGAACGTGATTTACCCCCTGGAACCAGTTTTACGTGTCGTGAATGTCTGCTTTGGCGTGGGTATCAGACAGGCATAAGTATTCGAAATAAACTTAATGCTACAGAGAAATTACTGGGACTCGACGCTTGGCTGTAGACAGTTTTGACAAGAAAAATAATAAAGTGTATCAGCTAGCAGGCGGTTTCTTTCATGCTCACTCCTGTGCCTTGACTGTAGGAAAAGACATCCCTGATGCGGAAATACGTCGTAGTAGAACAGCAAAAAATGCACGATACATAAGAGATCTTGGATACCAACTAGAGGAAATACACGAGAGTGAATGGTTAGATCAAAAGAAAGCTAAGCAAGATATCAAAGCATTTATTAAATATACTACAAGTTTATCTTTACAGAGTAAATATAAACTCACTGAACATGAAATTATTGAAGCTATTCGGGAAAATAAATTGTTTGGTGTGGTAGAATGTGATATTAGTGTACCACCTCAATATCTTCAGCATTTTTCTGAATTACCTCCAATATTCAAGAATGTAAACGTTCCTCCCGCTGCTGCTGGTCCTTTCATGGATAAATTTGCAAAAGATAGCAGAATATCCGAAAAACCAAGACGCATGCTTATCATATTCTACTGACGACACCCATTACAAAATGGTATCTCGATCACGGACTGCAAATCTCAAAGATTTATCAAATTGCCCAGTACAAACCCGAAGCTTGTTTTTCCCAGTTTGTTACAGATGTGAGTGATGCACGTAGAGCAGGCGACAATGACAGTAACACTGCTATAGTTGCGGAAACAATGAAATTGATTGGTAACTCTTCCTGTGGGAAATCGATCACTAATAAGGAATGCCACTCGTGATGTTTTCCTGCGATACAGTCAAAGCTTCTAAAAAAGTAAACACTGCGTTCTTTCGAAGTTTGGAAGAGATAACACCCGACTGTCACGAAGTGAATATGAGTAAAAAAAA
>JAHWFP010192499.1:0-16304 GCA_023313725.1 Lithobius niger
GTGTCTTCTGTTGTGAAAGTGTGCGTTTTTCTGGTGACTTTTGTTCGCTTATTTTCTTTATGATTTCACCAAAATTAAGATTTTGATAAAACCATTGTGACAGGTTTTTAAAAAGCTTTTGACAGATGGTAATCTTAAAGCTTTCTCAACTTTGTTTCATACTAAAAACCACTCCCGAAAAAACTAAGTTAAAAGCATGCAGCATGCATAGGAACTGAACTTTTCTATGTAAAGTATTCACTTGCAGCTGTTTAAAGTTAAGAGTTGAATGTCTCTTGCCCACTAAAAACCAACAAAGTCACTTTGTAAAAATATTAAATAAATAAAAAGGCTGATGACCTTGTCCTTTTTCGAAGACAAAAACACCAGAGAATTTCTTTTTACTCCTTTCGTAGCTTACATATTTACTTGCATAACAATTTCCAAAACAAAGACTTTTTTTGTTTAACACGGGGGAATGCACAAAAAAAAAACCCGAAAAAGCTTCAGGTTTGAGCAAACTGCTTTGAGTGAGACAACCTACTACCACCCCATAGTATATTTGGTGCAAGTTTTTATGCAGGCTGTTTTTATTTCACCAATTTTGTCACCTATCGTTGCGGAAAAAATTATGTTACCACCATCTACTAACGAACAAGACCAAGTGTCTGTAAAAGATATAGGGTGCAAATATAGCTCAAGTGAGATACTACTCAAAACAGTTAAATAACACATACGAACCCAATAACAAGGACTTCGGCGTTGGGAAGGCTAGAATTTGCCAACCTATTAAATTTGAAGATTTGTTTAATAACTGGCAGACTTATAGAATTTTGTAAAGTTTTTAAGTACTTAAGTTTTTAAGATGATTAGTTCAGAGTAAGCTCATTCCCAATTCACTCCTTACTGTATAACTAGGGACCATACACAATAGCATTACACATTTAGCATCAGATCAAGGTTGCACTTGTTCTGACCCCCTTGCCGAGAGATCCAACCGTTCAGTTTGACCTCCCTAC
Source organism: Lithobius niger (assembly GCA_023313725.1). NCBI lineage: Eukaryota > Metazoa > Arthropoda > Chilopoda > Lithobiomorpha > Lithobiidae > Lithobius > Lithobius niger. The sequence continues at coordinate 999 of JAHWFP010192499.1, forward strand.
ACCAAGTGATTCTTCCACATTCAATCTCGTCTTTTGCATGCGAGAGGAACAAATAGAAGTTGCCTGAGGCTTTACGTCACGTGATGGGCGAACAGCTGCGTTCCGGTCCTAACCGGTTTAATAACTAACTCGCTCGTCGCCCGGTTGTTGGTGTTTTGCCAACTGCCGTGTGTGCACTGTAGTTAGCAGCGCTCAACAGCCCTGTTATCGGCAAGGTGCACTGCGGAGTTGTCAGCCCCGTACGTCGCATTGCTGTACATGTAAACCAGTTACAGTTTACAAAAACTTTGTGTATGCCTGCTATGCATATATTTGCCTTACTGACCATGAGTGTACAGAAAACAACAGGAGCATGTGTGGCTATGGATTATGTGTGATATGTTAGGAGTGTGTATTTTATGCTGTACTAACGCCATAAGGTGCAGCAATATTGTGCCTGTGCCAAGCTGTATAAACTCGAAACTGAAAGTATCACACAAAGCAGACGTGTGCTACGACAGCATAGCTCTATTTTATTTTGGACTAGGGTGTTTGAGTTCCATGTTCAACACCTATTGTTTAAAAACAAATGACCTAAAATTAGCCTTGAGAATGTGGCGCACACCTCTAACCCTCTCATACAGATGATGACCACTGCCAACAAATTCGAACACCACCGTAGATGATCCTGATTTAGCAGTGTAGTGGAAGCTAAGGAGACATGCTCCTGTCGTTTTTTATAAGTTTCTGGTCGAAGCAGGATCTAGATGTGCCAACTTGCGTGGGATAAAGAGCCATAGCTATTTTTTTTTCTTTATGTGGAGGGGCAACTGAGCATTTTACCCGTCTGCTCTCCCTCACTTCCAAAAATAACTGGCACAAGTTTTACTTTTAAGAGAATTTATTTGCGTTTGGTTTTGCACTCTTTACCAAGCAGAGGTGTACAAATTCTTATCCTTACAACCATTAGACAAAAACGTAAGACAATAAAATACCAAGAATCATGCTATGCTTTCAAAATATGAATGAAATTAAAAAACAACTAAAAAACTTTAATACAAATAAGATAATTTAAACGAAATATGTATATGGAGTATAAAGGATTAAGAAATGTTTTTAATTAAGGTATTAATTAGTGAAAAAATTTTTTTATTTTTTTATTTTATTTATTTTTGGATAAGATAAAAATTGATATGATTTGTATAATTGTTTAGTATATAACATCAGCTTCTGTGGTAGAAATGGATGATGTATGTAATTAGGCTTAGTTAGCTTAAAAATGTAAAATTTATAAATGTAACGTATACGTGGTTCTCACACAAGTCATTTTTAGGGATCGACCGGATACCGTTTTCCCGATAATTTGATGTCAGTGCCGGATCGGATCCGGACCGGTACCGGATACCGGGTAATTCGCACACAAAAACGAAATAAGGCTGTTTTATTTTTTTCCCCTTATAAGTTGCAGCTATGGTGTTAATTTTCGCTTTGTTTCACATTATTTTCTTACATTAAACACGTAGAAGTCTTACGCTATTATGAGTACCAGAATACTATAATTGCATGTAGGCTACAGAACTGTTTTTGCAATGTTGCTAAATTCTGCAAATTTTTTTTGAAACAATCAAACAAATCACTCATTAGGTTAATCAGTCAGAAAACATTTTTCTAGTTGTAGGATTTCGCATTGTTAGCCTACTGCTTCATTTCGAACAAAATTAGCAAAATTGTGTAATATTTGTGAAACCTGTACGTAGTCCATTTATTTATTTTAGATTAAAATTATTGAATTTTGGTTGCATTAAAACAAAATCAAAACAGGTCTTTTATTTACAGCTTTAAATTGCTTTCGTTCCGTTTTATATTGCCTACAGTATAACAAAGACCGAAAGCAAAAAAAAAAAAAAGGAACGAAACCAACATAAAAAAAAGCTGTATTTTTTTTCTTCATTTTATGAACAAAACTGTCTCGACTCTTGCAACATGGAAGTCATCTTTGGTTTATCATGCTATTATTCCTTGCTAGTTTTTGATGTCGTCATTAAACCGTCTTACTTTTCGAATATAACCCCTTGGCGTCCAAACCACGATTTATCGTCACTTCAAAACCGTTTCTAAAACTCCCGACGCACTCTCGATTCAAAGCCCCGTTTGCAAAGAAAAACTGCCATTGCATATAAGGGAGGTGTAATTCCGACTAAATTAGGTACTTCGGCACGCCTATTTTGGATTCATTTAATTTAATATCATCTTTTAATTACCTTAATTGATGATTTTGTTGGCTGTGTCGTCAAAATTGACGTGAAATTGCTTTTGTTTGCTAAAACTAGACCTTGGTTCAAGCTGTCGTAACGCAACAAACGGCCGCCATCTTGGTCGCGTTGGAAAGCTGGGATTCCCCGATTTGCACGTGTATTGCACGTGATCACTATCGCGACGGGGGCCAGTCGCAAGTGACGTCACGCCAAGCGAGTCAAGGTCACAGCCATTGACGCGAGCAGGTGCCAGTGGTGGAACAACACATGTTTGGGCCCCCCTGCAAAAATTTTTTGGGCCCCCTCCTTCCTCTCTTCGTATAAATTTTCGGCCAGAACCACCTACTTTTTAGTCAGGTATTAGAAATAAGCCATCAACGAAAATTATACACCAGAAAATAACGTAGTACAATAAGCCATCTTTATGCACTTAGGTTTCGTCGGAATGGCATGAGCTGGATTCGAACTGGCAACCCAATTCGTCCCCAGACCACTGGAATAGCGTCTTTATCACTTTTTCATAGCCAGTAGATGATCGGCTATAGTGATAAAGACGCTACGCCAGTGATCTTGGGACGAGTTGGTTTGCTAGTTCGAATCCGAGTTACGCCACTCCGATGGCTTACTATACTGCGTTATTTTCTGGTGTATAATTTTTGCTCATGGCTTATTTCCAATTCATCTGAATAAAAAATGGTTCTATCCGAAAATTTAAACGAAGGGAGGAAAGAGGAGACCTCAAACATGTGTAGTTCTGCCACTGCTTTAATGTTCCTTTGTTTTTAGCGGTCGTTTTTGTTAACTTGACTGTTTTAGCTTCTAATCTGTCATGCTTCTCAGTTTGAAGTTTTGGTTTCCAATTCTCCAATGCAAGTTTGCACTTTTTTCTTTTTTTTTTTGGCTGCTCCACTGGTTCTACTTAACCCTTGACGACTGGATCTGGCTGATTTATCCCTATCCTAACCCATAATAGAACCTCGCAAAGAAATGCCAAACAAATGGCTCCCGGCACCGCTCGTTTCGCATAGTTTCACTTTCGGTATGAAGTAGTTGTTCCCATAGCAACCTAAGAGGCGAAACGAAAAGAAGGGGGAGGGAAGGAGGAATGGGATTCCCCACCGGTTGCTTTGATAGAACACGAACAGCGAAACATATACATCGATGCAAAACCACGACGTTCAATTTAAATAAATAGACAGTATCGTGTAAATTTGTGTTTACTAAGCGTAATGCACAATTACAAATTGTTATTTACGCGACTTATTTTACGTCAATTTAACTTTTTTTTCACTTTAGGAAATTTAATGTCTGGAGATTGGAATTTCTTACTTGCTTTCGGATCGTTCGAATGGCGCGATTGGCTTGGACCGGGCCGGGTCGGGCCCCCTTTGTCGCGGCTCCCCCCCCCCCTGCATTGCGGGTTTTGCGGTATGGTAGTTCCGCCACTGGCAGGTGCGCATCTACTGCGGACAGCCGGCAGGGAGTGAGAGCGTGATGGCGGCCGTAAACTGATTCTATCACTGATAGCGAATATAAATTAGGAATAAAAAAAATTAAACTACTTCTACGGTATTAAAAACTTTAAAAAAAAGGATTTCGGAAGCCGTAAACAACGCTGTAATGGAAGAATAACCAGAGGACATCGTTTCAAGGTATCCCATGTACTGCAACGGAAGATGAATATTTTCTTAAGCGCATTTATGTAGCCGAACTTCAACTTTTTTTTTTAGTTATGAAAATCTAATACGATTATCCCAAGTATATTTTTGTGCACTAATTTACACTGTACTTATTACATTTGCAATTTTTTATACCCGTAGATTGCTTAGTTATTTTACGTTGATTTATTTTACCGAGGCATGCAACATGTTTATGGCGACATGTTTTGGTTGTGTTGCAACCGGTATCCGGTTCAATATAATGGCCGGAACCGGATCTTGCCGGATACCGCATTATCCGGCGCCGGATCCGGATATATCCGGACTCAGTCGATCCCTAGTCATTTTTAATGACTTCGAGCATTACAGTATGTAATTGTAATTGAAAATAAACTGTATTATTATTATTATTATTTGCACGTTGCATGCTATGCTACCTATCCAGAGCAGAAATGTAAAAAATCTTTAACTACCATTTTGACAAGGTAGCAACTTGTTTTCTAATATAAACAAATTACTAGTTAATTGGCCCACCATTATTCCAAGTGATCAATCATTAGAGGGGTGTGATGCCCCTCCCCCTCCCCCATACAATCGTTTCTGCACATAAATATTCCATGTGTGGAAATCAATATAAATCACTATGAAGGGCCCTCACTCAGTGTGATTACTTACCAAACACAAGAATCAGACCATGGGAGGTGCCTACTGCAACCAGTGAGCTAACCGCCTTGAATGAAAAATATGGATAGAGATATAGAACTCTCACTGCATATAAATTTAGGTGTAAGCTAGCACTGTTCAGTTACACATTCGCTGATGTTAAGTCATTACACAATTACAATCTGCATCGGAGGAAAAAAAATCTTATTGCTACAAACAGTGTAATTAATAAGGCTGTACCGAACCGAACATGGCCGAACAGAGGGTGTTCGGTTCGGTTCGGTGTTCGGCCTTTCAAACGCAAAATATCAAACCGAACATATTTTCACTTCTAATCGACGGATTTTGATGTTTGAATACACCTTTTGAAGGTTTTTTCGCCAGCTTTCTGTTGGTCCAAACCAGAAGTTCCTAGCTTTAATGGTTCAGGAGTTATAAGGCAAAATGTAAAAGTACTGATTTTTTTATGTTTAAACAGAGTTTCAACATCTATGGACTTACAAGTCCATGGGAAAATACCTACACTTGTTAAGAAACTTGTGATTTGATGAATCTGTGTGAACTGAGCTCTTTTACATTTTAGTTTAAGATAGACTGGTTTGGTACATTTTGTTCGGTTCGGAAGTGTTCGGTGTTCGGCTTATTTAAAGTTTGTTCGGTTTGGCTCGGTTCGGCTGAAAAATTCTTGTTCGGTACAGCCTTAGTAATTAAACAAAATTTGGAACACTTACCATTGCGGTTGGAAGTCCAGCACTGACTCTGTCCTGTTTGAAAAACATAAAACACACATTTAGCATTTACACAATATTATGATGACAGCTAAGAAATACTTGATATGGAATTACATTTTAGAAAAGATAGCAGGACCGTGTCTGCAGTTTTGAAAGTGTGAGTGTTTATAAGTTTAAAGTTATTCTAGGGTTAGTCTACGTGAGATTGTTACCCACATAAACTAATACTGTAAAGGCATGAGGCCTAAAATTCCTGTCGATTGGTTAGGAGACCCGACACCAACCATCAACAACTCGGGGACACTATTTTTTTCTTAGCGCCAAAAAGCGCTAGGCCTATTTTTCAACCTCCAAGTTTAAAAATTCATATCTCCCTGGAAAATGGACTTCATCGACTCTCGTTTGCAGCTCTTAATAAACCTGAACTTTATCTAACATCCTGTGAAAACAGAACTTGAAATTTCACCATACTTTGGTCTACAGCTTCATTTGAAAAAGTGCTCAAACTGAGCGCCGACGCACGCAATCTCCGTCGCCATTTTCTACAAACATGTAAATATTTATTTGTATTTCTCGAATTTATTTCTAGGCATAAAGCCGACTAGCTTAGTGCTGTGCTAGTTTACATGTTTATTACGTCTTCAATGTTTTTATTTTACTAAGGTGACGATTTTAGCAACAATGAAAACTTTGACTACACTAGCATTATTATCTGCGGCTGCAATAATACATTTAACTTTTATGCGTTATAGCATTTCCAAAACACAAGCTGGTTTATTTAATCTTTTGCCTAGGCTTTTATAAAAGCAGTATTTAACGTAATCTTTTCACATGAACCCTACCTTGTTCAAAATGGCAACACAACTACGATTATTTTACCGGACATTTTCAGTGTGTATCTTGTATTTTTATTTCAGGGCTCCGACCATAGTGATCTCAATTCCGAATGCACAGTAAAACCTTTGCCTTCAATTAGTAACAATTTATTTTAACTTTGAGCATCAAACTTCGTTCCCCCCCCCCCCTTCCTTCAATAGTTGCAATGCCTAACATTGTGGTTTTTATAAAAAAATGTATAGGCCTATTTCACGTTGTTATGAGTTTAACTCAAGCCACGGCCTCTAAAAACACCCAAAGTCGGCAAATCCCTTTGCCATCCAAGCTCCTTCCAATCCGAACTCAGTATTTTTTCTCCCCACCAATCAGAGTGCAAGGCTACCCTAGCCGTCCGCGCTGTCATGGCCGACTTCCGGTAGTGACAGCTCGGCCGATTTTGGTCAGTCACTCCTCCTCCAAAGCGAACCCTCTACCTCACACCCCCCCTCCGTCGCTCTCCTACAGGTCCGCGGTTTCCCTCCTACCTGCAGACAGGCAGCAGGTATATAACCAGGCCAGGAGAAAATTTCGTTAGCATAGCTCAAGGACTCAGGCTAGAGGTCACTACGGCGGTCGGAGCAGAGATGTCCAGTCCGATGGTTGCCATGCCGGGCAAGGTAGTGGTTCAAAGGGTAACTAGTTTATTAGAATTTAATTTTTAGAACAGAATTTCTAAATTTTTAGTCTTAAAACATAAACTAACTTCTAGACTTTGAGGGAATTTGTGGGTAGCCAAACGCAATCGGCATTTTGGTTTAGGGCACCCATGATTTAAGGGTTTAAGGTCCCCTTCCTAAAAACCGGCTTTGTTTCTTTGTTTATGGACTCAGTGTCCATTAAATAATCTAAGATCACCGAGATCTCGCATGTGTTATTGTTGAAGCAGGAGTTTTCAAAAAGGTATTTTTCCTTGTAACACTAATCTTGATTCAGTGTGATTGATTGATTGACTTTAGTGCAAGAGTTGCTAAAGCTTTCAACGACTATTTTACATTCTGCAAGGGTCATGTTTGTAACTTAGAGAGTTGCGATAACTCAAACCGACTTTTTTCTAGTCCAAATTTTGTTGTGAACTTGAATTGTTCATTTTGTCGATTTAATTGTAAATCGTGTGCTTTTAAATGTAAAGCCCCAGTTCTATTTTTGTAACCAACTAGTTACTCCGTGTGTATAAATCTTGTCATGTTTTATTAAAACAGAAAAGAAAGTTGTTTTGAACAACCAATTTTGACTTCGAGTCCGATTTAATTTGCATGGGTTATTTTAATTACAAATCAATTTTTATTCTAACTCCGAAGTAGGCAATTAAATTAACTACCCATCGTGGTGGCAGTAAACCGTGATAGATAGGTCATAAATGTTTAGTTAGGACGCTGACGCTCTTCTCCTAACCGTGCAGTAGACACGCTATGCTGTTTTCACAACAAAGTAAAAACCGCCACTTATGATTTACTCTACGATTACCACATGTACGCCAGATGTCGGTGCTATAGACAGTAGGCACCTCAAGACCCTGTAAGCGCCGCTACAATACCATCTTTCTCAATACCCAATGGAGACTGAATTTATTTAATGTGCTGTACTTTGTTCTCTCATCCCAGTGGCTTAGTTGGGTTTGTTTTTTAAAAACTTCTTGTTGTCATCTAGGTGAAAGGACGAAAACATCAGCATAGTTTTCTGCTCCCGAGAAAAACTCTCAGAGCTGTGTAAAGAGGAGTACATAAATGGATTAACTAAGTAATTCATGCGGCCATGTTGCCTGCCTGATAGTTGTCTCCGGAAAATAATAACTGATTAATGAAGTCAAAACGCGTAAGCCTCTAACCGTGGCCAGGCTGAGTAGTAAACGAGACTAACGGAGCCATCAAGATGAAGCAAGTTGTTTACGTACTATGCTGCCCAACAATAAAAGAAGTATTGTAATGTTGTTGCCAAAATAGGACCTAATCAAACTGAGTTATTTAGTTTTTTATCTAACCGTCCAGTACGACCTGTGTTCAGAACGGCCTGTCATTTGAATGGGATTGGGTTAGGAAAGCAAACCTTATATATAAAAAAAAAGTTACTAAAAGTTCAGAAAACAATCCATCTAACAGTTTACAAATCCAACAATCGAGCAAGCATTGTTTGTGCAGTGCTCCGGTCCACTAGCCTTATGGATCAGGTTCCCTTACCACCACCACTAAAAATCAGCTTAGCCATCGAATGGAAAACCCAATTATCGCTGGAAAATCTGATGTAGGAATTTCATTCTCGAAATCTTGAATTCCATGCATCAAAGCTCCCTCGTCATGAAACTTCAACCAAAGCAAAATAAAATTGCGAATGTAGTCATGTCTCAAACAAACAAACAAACACACACACAAACTCCTTCACAAAATTCAAAGTCAGTCGAGTATACGACCTTGCTCGCTTCATTCCCTTGCGTACGCCTATACGTACATTTTTTTTTAAATCTTCGAACAATATGGTATTTGCAAACTATGCAAAAATTGTCTGGAAAATTCATGTTTAACAATCACAACTTTTATCTCTGTCTTCAGTGAACAGCGTAGCGCGCCCCCCCCCCCTTCTCAAAGTTGTGGTTAAAATTCTGCGTAGGGCAAATACTGTAAAGGTACAGGTCCCAACTTACAGCTGCCGATACGAGCTGTGACGAAATGCCACGCAAAATAACGTGCCGTAAAATGGACCCATATTTTTCCTGTGGCTGAGGACTCCTCCTTACTCTGCAACAGAAACAAATAAATTATTAGACATTTAGCGATTTCTAAATCAATCAGCCACAGCCATGAGGCCAGCCTTGCCTTGGATTAGAATAAACAATCACCAAACTACTAAATGGCTGGAATTACAGCACATTCATTTCAATTGATTAGAAAGACTCCTTGAATTGCAATAAGAAGTACTTTCAGGAATAAAATGAATAAAATAGGTCTTTGCCGATTTTCAAATAAAATTAATACTTCTTTAGGGACCAGAGGCCACTGCTTTATTCACTCGCAAAACAATTGTCATGAAACGAATGTCATAAACTATAAGCCTATCAGGTCTAGCTATGGATCAAGTTCAACTAAATTAATCAAACTGGATGGTCCACATTATTACACTCATATTTTATCTTGGGTGTTCAAGTTACACATTTTAGCTTTAAGTCGAATCTGGAGGTAGGGCGAGCTTGGTCATGTCTCCTACAGCTTGGCTACACTCTGGCGACATCTCCTATCACCCCCTAGTGACGCTGTTTTCCGTTCACTCCGTTGTGAACGACACTGGCAACAGGACGTCACTGCCGCTTGGTTAGAGACGTTGCCGTCACTAGCCACTTCCAGGTGTTGTGGTAACATACCCTGATGAGGCCGCCGATTCCCTGGCGACAGGGCAACGTTGTCACCTGCTCTGTCCTAGGGAAGGGAAGAATTGTTATAGACGAATAAACATTACCTTCACCTTCTCCCAGGGCATGGAGGTGGACACAGCATCCAGTCACTCCAGTGCCAACTCCCTTTTCTGCAACTCCACGCTCACCCTTCGGAATGGACTCACCCAACCTTCACTGCATCGGCTTTGACTAATACCTCATAGGAAAATTATGACTTTCCCCAATTCTAGGGTTGGGCAATTTGCGATTTGTGATTATGATTTGAAATTTAAAATCGCAATATTTTAAATCGCGTTGTAAATTCGCGATTGTATTTCATGTTTTATTTTTAAATAAATTTTTAGTGAAAAGTAAGTAAATTTAAATAAAACAAACTTGGGTGACGACCAGGTCAAACATGAAAAGGAGCACTTGGCGATCTATTGGAATTATTAATTTTAATTTTTACTGCATTAGCCTTCTAGATTTTTGATCTCATAGCAATTACTAGCAAACAATTAAAATTAATACTGCGCACACACAGATAAAACGTCAAGGTCATTGTAGGCGTGCGATGCATCATATATGTTCGGGACGAACGTAAATAAAGTTAGTCAACAGAAAATCTCCTAGATGCCACATTTTAAAACGGATTTTTAGCAAGGGAAAGACTAACGGTAAGTAAATAGACCTTTGGGGCCGTACTTGATGTGGAGGATCTAAAAAAATGGCGCTGGGAGTTATATCCCTTTAATTTTTGCTTTTTCCACTTTTAATAATTCCATCCATTACTCTTTGTCACACCTTCTCGTCTTGCTTTTTATTTTCATATATTTTCTGCTGTCCCCTATTTAGGCTGGCAGTCAGCGACCTTTTTAGGCTGCCAGTCCTGTTGCTCCAGCAACACATTATTATTATCGGCTATAATACCACGAGTGCTTCTATGAAATCGATAATTTGTGTGTTTTAGCACGAAACTCCTTTCCAGATTTAATTTCCCGAGACCGAAGGTCGAGGAAAATTTGTTGGAAAGGAGTCGAGTGCTAAAACGCACAAATTATATATTCATAGAAGCACGAGTGGGATTCGGTGAGAGAATTTTTGTTTTTCTTTCCGCAACACGATTCTCCGAAGTGATTTCGTTTTACGGTTTCACTTTCGCTTTGCAGGGGAATTATCATACGTAATATCCCAAGAGCTAAAAAATTCGATAATTTTTTTCAACTCGAGTGTTTTGGCCCCTATAAACTCACGAGGGCTATTTAGGCAGACATTGATTTCCCGAGTTTAATGGGCCAAAACACGAGTGTTGAAAAAAAATTGATAATTTCCAATAGCTCGCGGGGTATTTAGTTAGAGAATTTCATGTCATATTTCAGTATTCAGCACTCTAAATTTCATATGCAACATTTAAAAATTTTATAAAAGTCGCGCCGCCATCCAAATATCGGCGCGCCGATTGGCACTACGGCCGCCAGGAAGAAAATTGATATTCGCCGCCGCTGAAGAATTTTTCATTGGCACACACCTCCTAACTTTCTACTTTAAACAATTCCGTCATAATAAATTACGTAATAAATGCAGTACATAATTTTATTTTTTCTAAAATTCCAAGAGTAAATAAAAAAAAAAACAATCAAATACGGACTGTTAGTGGAGCGTAAGAAATTTCAAAATGATGTTCAGAATTTGTTGCTAGGTTACGTTGAGTTTAGGCCTAACGGATTAACGGGTTTCGCCACCGGCTTCTACGTGTGATTGCAGGCGTTGCTAGGTTACGCAAATGAACGACACAGTGCGTATTTCGAAAGAAAGGCCTTCCGGACTGTTACTGGTAGGAAAATACATACTTTTATTTGAAATAAATTCAACAAACGTATCGTAATGTGTCAACTGTGTAACCTTTGAAGCGAGTAACTGCCAAAAGCGTATCAACTTCAGAAAGCGCTCGCCATGTTTTGCACGGTTTAGCATTACGCTGCGTCGACCAATGAAAGCTGCAGGATATTGCCTAACTGATCTGGTTTTAAATTTAGCCAATCAACATCGACTTACAGTGATAACACCGCAGTAGCTTTCGAAAGTTACTGGAGTGTTATCACTGTAAGTCGGTTGTGACTGGGTGAATTTAGTACACGATCAAGTGAGAAAATTTCTGTCAGGGAAATTCTCAGTGTAATTCAGTTTCGCTTTCGATTTGCCGGGGTCTTTTCAGTGTATGTCGACCATGGTCCTTGTTTTGCGGAAAGAAAACAAAAATTCTCATTACAACGAATCCTGTACCATAATCAGTGTGAAGAATGACGGTATGTTACGGACAGTGTAAGGCCACTGCGGACAAATTCCGCCCAAATTTCCACAGGTTCATCAATTTTTGATGGGTTTTGAGTTGACCTTCAAATATACCAATTTAATTGTCTCGACAAGGCCATTCCATTGGTGGAAGAGCCAACTCACTTGGTAGAAGAGCCAAATCAATAGGCACTGAGGAAGTTATTTAGTGAAATCCATTAAACATGGAAGCCAAATTGGTTATGGAGAATTTTTTCCCAACATAATTTGTGTCAGTCACAGACACAGGCAGAAACTTATGCTGCTCGACCAATGAAATACAGATTATGCTTACCTGCGGTCAAAATGCCTCCCCCTGGAATCGAGACTACTTGCCGACGCAACAGAAACAGTGTCTCCTGGTTCATGGAAAAGCCCGATAGGAGCCTGAAATTCCTCATCGCTCAAAGAACCATCATCAGGCTGCAGAATAAGATAAAATAAACCATTCAAATTACGCAACTGTCTGGAGTGCAGTGATACAAATAACGGATATATTTGGGGTGGAATGGAGAATAATTATGAATATCTTATAATGTTACCACTATAGTGATAATTTATTGCATCATTTAAATCATGTTTCCAAGAAGTACCTACTGATCTCACCCACTAAAAAAATTGTGCACCTCCTAAAAACTGCAAACAACCTTCACCAATGGTTTTCACTCGCTATTTGCAAAACAGCGAGAGAAATATGGCGTTTTTTCTAGAACTTTGTTTTGAATATGAGTGCTACTAGCCAAAATAGCAATCGTGGTAACACACTTGAAACTCAAATTTTTGTATCGCGGGAACTAGACAAGTAGCTCTAAATGAATGAGTGTGGCATTATGTTCAAAAGACAGACGATTAGGCCCTAACCTATTAGACGTTTAGTTCAGGTTCTCACATCTCTCAACAGTAATAAAAACACAATAAATTGTAAAAGTCTAAAAGAGTACCAAAAATTGATCCAACTTTTTTGTACAGTACATGCAGAAAATTCAGGTCATAAAGCCCACACTTGGCAACAGACAGCAAACCTTACCGAAGCAAGGAAGGAGGAAAAATAATACCTCCCCCTAAGATAAAAAAAAAACAACAAAAGAACAGCCCTAACAAGCCTAGGATCATAAGTTATGTGCATGCGTCCATATCGATTATCGTATTGCGCTTAAATATCTTCTGATTTATCGAATTATCGTGCAAACCGCGATGCTTAAGTTGTCGCATCTCGGAAACCGTAATATCTAGAAACAAGCAGTTTGTGGCATTGTGTGCAGAATTCCAAAGGCTCTCCAACCAAGTGTGCAATAGTGTTGCTAGCCACTTTAAGCTGACTGGACAGTTAGTTTAATTCAAACAATATTTAAGCATAAAGTAGCAGCACAACTGCTAAATTGTGCCTACATTGGCAAGTGCATTTTCATGTCTACTGGCCAAATGGGAGTGCCACACAATTCACATCGTGAAGGTGCATTGTAGGCTTTAGTCAAAGTTTTTTTTAATTAACAAAATTAAAATGGTTACTCCAGCCTCAAAATTTGTCTTACGTATTATCGCGATAATTAAAAAAGTTTTTATCAGGATGAAACATTTTTTTTATCTTGCCACCCCTAGTCCTTGGTCACCGCTCAAAAATATTATTAACCAACGTCATCAACAATTACCTTTATTTATTTATTTTTTTAGCATACCTCAAGTAGGAGTAAGTGTACTAAGTACTATGAATTTCTCCTATTTGAAGTGTTTTAACACCACAAAAAAAACCTGCTGGGGTTTGGCATTTAGTCCCAGATTCCACAGCATGTAGCGTACGAAGTTACTGTTAAAACAACAGGTTCTCTTTCGCACTTAAAAATGTGTTGGCATCTCACTGGGGTGTTTGCTTTGGCCCTACCATCCTAGTGGCCACATTACCCAATTGCCAAACTTTCTGCATATACGCACGTTTACCACACGATGAGTAAAAATTGGCGAGCTACCAAATAGTGAGTAATAATTCACATTTGGGATAGTTAGTTGTAAAAAAATACGCATTGTTTTAAGGAAATCCTAACCCTAGGATTTTGCGCACAAGTAGCCTACTGCTTGATAGGATAAAACTACAAACTATATTTTCAAAACCAGGTACCGCGCTAATCCTGTAAAATACTCCATCCTTGCCAGTAGTTAAAAGTCTAGGCCACAGAGACACTTCAAAACTTCCTAGTTTATCAGTGGTTTTAAGCCTTTGTCTACATTTCTTCAGTTCAGTCAAACTTGAGAGCTTGAGCTACTATCATTAGGCCATTAAAAAAAGAAAAGTTGGTTCTCAGGCCCTCCCGCACCGATTTTTTGACGGGAAATAAAAAGAAACGACGCGGCAAAAATAGCAGTTAATGAGAAATTGAAATATAAAATTACTATTCTTGTCATAAAATAATTGTGTGGACACATGCTACGAAGCATTACGAGACAGTATTCTTTATTTTATCCAAACTAAAAAATAATTCCCCAAAATATACGGAAAGATACGGTGAAAAAATAAAAAAATAAAAAATAAATTCCGCCCTCCCGCACGGATTTCTTGAGAAAAATGCCCGAGAACCAACTTTCTTTTTTTAAGTGGCCTTAATTTGTAAATTTACCTCGTTCAAGATGCTCTCTAAAGTTGGCGGGTTGCCCACTGGAGGAATATCATATTCAGTGTCATCTAACTGTAAAACATACCAAAAAAAAATTCATTTATTAGGCCCCAAAGTTAAAAAAAAATTTGCAATTTTGAACTTTAGTCAAAACTGCAGAGCAAACCAAATAACACAATAACTCACAAGAGTTGACAGTATTAATTTAAAGATGGAAAAGTGAATTTAGAGCGTTTGCCGACTTGAAGGCCCTGTGTCGGTGCCACAACACTATCCGGAAGACAGTCCAACAGGGTTGCCAGTGGTCCTTACACAAAAAAATATCGAAATATCGACCTTTCCATCGTAAAAATATTGACCGAATATCGACTAAATATCGACCGAATATCTACTGAATAGGACCTCGTCAGACATACACAACTGAAAAAAGAAAAACAGCAAATGCAACCAGGGTTGGTATGGTATTTACCAGGGGTGGGTTTTACCAGATTTTTACCACCCCGGGATAAACTACTTTTTCCCAGTTAAAGACACAAGTAGGTGTATAACGTCTAAAATATAATTATATTAGTTTTAAAAATTAAATAGTGGTAAATATATTATTAAAAGTGTCTTCAATTCAAAAGATTAGATTCAAAATATGCTGATGCAACGTTTACATAGGAAATGGGGGAATTTCCCCCAAATCAGAAAGAGAAACCAAAACCAAGTACAGTATTATTGGGATTCCCCTTATTTTATGATTGGTAAGTTTCTATGCTAGCAGTTTCAATAGATTCTGTTACTTGAATTTTTGTTTCAAATAGAAACACTAAGTACTACTATTAGTGTTAATGAGAAGTTAGG
>JAHWFP010192500.1:0-62266 GCA_023313725.1 Lithobius niger
GATCGATTGATTTCGAACATTCAAAGTAGAAGATGGTTCATTTTTTCGATCAAACACATTACAACCAAACTAAACTAATGCACAATTTCAAGTTCAAAGATATTTCTCTACTTCAATATCTTACGAATTTTCGATTGTTCTCTGCTGTAGATGTTAAAAATGTCCGGCTATCGTCTTAGGCTGTTTACCACACCACTATACAACCTCGTCAAGTCATCTCAAGTTTTATTTAAATCTGGTGGTTGGCTACGGCCATGGCCCACCATAATTGTCCGGCCTCTTCGCCACGTAGCAAAATTGGATCTTGGGTTTGATGGTCCCTGGATATTCATCAGCACGGTCTTCTCTCGGACGTGGTGTTGAATAGCCAGGGATTCAAGGCTTCTCAGATGAGTGTCCCAGTTCGAGTTGGGTGCCAATAGTGTCTCAGTATTCTCCCATTTGATGTTGTGCTTTGTTTGAAGGTTGTGGACTGCGATGCCATTCGCATTAACTCCATTTCTCGTGGCTGCCACATGTTGTTTAACCCTCGTTCGGATCCCCTTCTGTGTTTTGCCAATATACAATGAAGTGTAGAAATATCTTTGACTGTGAAATTGTGCTTTTTTGTTTGGTTATAAAATTGTTCAATTGTTGGTTATTATTGTACTTTTGCCCCTTTGGGGTAATTTACTATATATATGTAGTGGTGAATTGCTAGAAGAGTGGGAATGAACAAACTAAGCCTTTCCTTTTCTATGAAGTGGAAGAGTCCATTGGCCCTGAAAAGGCTTGGTTGGTTAACTCTCTTGAACTATACGTTGAATTATGTTGAAACAGAGTAAAATTGTCTAACTACTTAAGATCAGGCCATTAAAAAAACTTGTTTCCGAGTGTTATTCATAACTGTTGAAAAGTGTCCGTCGTGTCATTTGAAATTGGCAGAGTCTGCCAGTTTTGACTGACTTGAACAACACTAGCGCATCCAGCAATGTTATTTACTATGTTAGCAATGTAAACGCACAAAAATGCACAACAAAAAGAAGCCAGAAGAAAATAGGAAAAGTCGAAAATAACTTTTGACTTTATATGTCTATCGAAAATTTGTGAATACAGTTTGTGTGTGTATTTGCATTTTGAATTTGAGAGTTCCATCTGTGATTTTTTTTAAGTATGTACTTCGGTAAGGCACCCCCTTAGCTTGAAGACCATGTCTCCAACAACTCACCTATATTTTGCTTGCTTCAGAGGAAACGCCCTGTGAAGTTTGCTTTGAAAATGATTTTGTCTTTTGGTTTAAGCAAACGTCGCGGCGTATGTCAAGAGCGTACGTGGCGAGCTTTCTAATTGGTAAATCTCAAATTGATAATGTAATTAAGACACTCGCCTTGTTAAGTATACCTGGACCTTTTTTTGAAAAAAGGGTACATCACTGAAATGGTCAATTACTTAAAACTCTTGAGATGTTTTTAAGGGACTAAGAAGGCAATAAATACAGAAAAAAAGAAGCTTCTGTGACTGGGTTTTTTTTTTTTTTTTAGATAACTGTTCCAAAACGACTTTTTTTTTAAGCCGCCCTAATTAGTGTTCTGCTTCTGTTTTTATTATGTTTGTAATTATTGAAAGTAAGCGAGTCAATGTTTGCTTGTCTCTTTGTTAATTTCAATTTCTTTGTAGACATTTCCTCACAAAGGCTCTGAATGTGATGATGAATTAAAAGACGAATTAAAAGCCATTGTTCGACGATTGCCACGCCCTCATTATGCAACACTAGCTGTTCTCACTCAACACTTGAGCAGGTATGTTTGGGGAATAAACCTAAGAATTTCAGTTCACTTAAATGTAAATAAAACTGTAAGGCAATAGTGATTGTCTACAGTTCTGCAGGCCAAAAATTGATTAACCAAAAATGCGTCGCCGTTCAATAAAGAACGCAGTTGACTCTTATTTTATCGTCTGCACGTGTGCAACCTGTAAGATTAGTAAATATAACTTGGTAACACTACTATGAGGAAGGGTCGGTTTGTGATAGTACTGACACCACCTTTGATCTGAATAGCACCATATATATTCTTTGGATAACTTACTGGACTCTCGAAGAAACACATTCGCTAACAAGGATGAGGCTCCTTCTTCGCCCTGCCAGCTCCTGCAGTCTCACTTCCTATTCCATACGCTCGTGGATGTCGGCGGAATTCTCCGACAGGTTGGCTGATCCATTCTCTTGAAATGGAGCATCTGCCCCATGATGCCTTGAAAACTGATTTCTTCTTCGGTGTAGGTACGACTACCCTGAAGCGTGACACTTTGCGACCTACGAGGAAGTGGAGGTCTTGGCTGAAAAGGTCATTATAGAGCAAGACGCTTGCCTCCCCAGATAAAATTTTTTGTGGATCATGACCAAATAGTTTGAGGTGGAGGAGAGGATCATGCTCCTCGGGAAGCGGCCATTAATGTCCCATGCAGACATGTGGCGCATTCACTTCTACTGTGGCTACCTTCACACCCCTTTGGATCATCGCTCCGAGGAGATCCTGCAGGAATGCCTTAATGGTTATGCTGCAAACCTACAAGTATCAGAATAATGCCTATAACTGGGGCATCGGGTCCATCGCTAACCCAATGTTACGAAGAAGGGATGCATATCTTAAGTCTACAATATGCGTCCGAAAGGACACCATCCGTTCCGTAGGTTTCTCCTACATCCTTTCTATTCTTTGAATAAATTGTTAACGGTATGCTTATGGACCTTGCACCTGAACTTATAGACAAAGGCCAAGTCCCAATCCATCAGGAAGGACAAGCCCATGGCACATAGTCAGTATTTCCCCTATGTCGGCACCCCTTACGCCTTATGGGATCCCCAGGTGCATTCCGGTCATCGGAGAGGAGGGAGAGGCTCTCAACCTCTGGACACAAAGGGAGAGGTAGAAGAGGAGCCAGAGCAGGAAAGCATCAAGGTATGGGGCTTTTCTTGCTTACGTGGTCGAGGAGCCAAAGGCAAGGAAGATGGGTGGAGGGCAGGTAACGATTCCGCATTAACGAATGTAGTCATTTACAGAAGGCAAAGTTTCTTTTCTCCATCATACGCAATGGTTATTTCCTTCCCTTCATGTTGTCCCGTTTGGTAGGAACATCAACAGATGCTCAACTGTCAACAAAGGTGGTCTCTCTTCTGGAAAAAGTATGCCTCCGGCAGATCCCGGTTGTGTACCTCCTGGAACTGACCAAGGAGGGTGCCACAACACTGCCCGTCCTAGAGTATTTACTGAAGTAACTCAATGGTAAGACGTGCACCCCAACCCTTCACACTTGCTATACCTTCATGCTTGGAGACTTCAAACTGGATTCTGGAAGTGGTGTATTTCACGTCGGTGGTTTTGAAACGGCTTACCCTCAACAATTTTTCTGAAACAAAGTAGAGGCAATGGTTTGGATGGGGCAGGGAGCAGAAAGTAGATCCTTGTTCACCTGTAGTTGTTGAGTTCATGAAGTTTGTCGAACTGTTCTTACAAGATCTGTCTTGTCACGGCCATGAAAGGCTATCAATTGGCTATTAATTCAGTGTTATCGTTTTAAACAAAGACGAAGTAATATTTAGTGCTGTAACTTTGAAGCTACTGCAGGTATTCAGGAACTAGGGTCAATTAAGTGAAGAGGCTTTTTCTTGCCTCTGTCCTCGAGAGTATATCCAAGCAACCCTACGAACTCGTATGTGATGCATCTTTACCTCACATAAAACTTTATGGCTATGACAACTGCTGCCTGCGAAGATGAAGGTTTGGTCCTATCCCGAAGCAGGGACTGCCTACTCACTTAGCTATTCACTTCGAGCTACTTAGCTACTCACTTCGAGCCTGCGTTTGCAGGATAGAAGCCGTTCTGTCTTTGGCCTATTGCGGACCTGTTCCGAACAGGAAGGCTTAGGGTTTTTGCAAAAATTTTTAGAAAATTTTAGCATCCTGTGCCTTGCATACTGTGATTTTTCAGTGTTTTTAAATTTGTTTGATGTACGATGCTTTTCAGCTGATTTGATTTGCACTTGAAAACGGGGTGCATGATATCCCCTAACGTTGTCTCTTAGCTTCTTTGTGCACATCTTTTGTCATTTTGTTTACTTCAACTTGAATTGTGCTGCCTTTCTTCACACATAACCCATAACCGCCTGAAAAAACTTTCGGACCCTTTTTTTTTTAGAGTCCATATGGTACTTGGGCCGGTTCTCGGATTCGAACCGGCATTCTCTTGGTTTGGAGCCGACGACGCTGACCACTGGGCTGTGGTTGCCCGCTTTGCTCGGGGTCCCCGGGGCCCCCTCACAAAGCTCGCGCGGGGACTTAGTTTTTCGCTGTTATACGTTGAAGGCGTACGTTCGTATCTATGCAGTTATGGGTTAACACTGCGTTTTTCACGATGGGGTTTCTGAAGGACACCCTGCATTACGATCTGAGCTTCGGGAAAAGACCCTATCCCTGAGGAACTCACCAATTGTTGGTGCCGGCAAGATCTGTTACTGCAATCTAGATCTGGCGAAATCGTTCATAATCAAGGAAATCACCATGGCCTTCTTACCTCAGTTTGGCAGAAGTTCACCCCAAAAGACCACCTGACATTAATAGTTGTTGGGAACTATTCATCTTGAGCCGCAAGTATCCAGCAGCATTGGAGGGTAATCCAAATAACTACGACACTCGCGATCGCAACAACACGTGTTATGCGAACCTCACACACAACATTTCCCGGCCGGGAACACGACTAAACATAATACGGACATCCTACAATCACCACGGTGACAACCAGCCCTATCGCTGCGCTGTCTACTGCACATCCATAATTGTCTAATCCAGTAATGACAATCGAGAGAAGGTCGTTTCGTGCTGTCTGCACTCAAGAGTTAATCCAATTCTGGCAACATAACACAAACAACAAAAGATCGTGCCAAAACCTGCTCAGAAGTGCCAGCCAAGTCCTGGATCAACGCTTCCTTACAATTCGACCAATCACGCACACGAATTTGTCTTAACGGCGGCTAGCCACAAGATCGGTGGTGTCATCTAGGGGCCACCAAAACAAGTATTCACCACAAAGTCAAGTCCATTGCCGATTGCTATTAAAAAAAAATCCTGAAGTTCGACTACGTAAACAGTGCTAATGAAAGTTTCAACTTACAGTACTCAGAATGATAACATCCACTGGATATTATTCCGGCACAACGCGTGTTATTACTTTTGAAATCATTATTTTATGTTTTATTACCGTAAAAATAGCTTAAAGTTCCTTTATTTCCGCAATATTCACAATCGTTTCAAGTCCACTCCCAACGCTTTGTCTGCCCGCAAAACAACGCGCTCCTGCTAGCGCCAATGGACACGGCTGAAGAGTCGCATGCCGCGAACGAACCAATCAGCACTTGTGATAGCAAAGAGTTTGAACAAAGGCCGTTGAAATGGCACATTTTATTCGAGGAATACAGGCAGAGACATGGGGGTTGATGACGTCATTTTTCGCGGGCTAGAATATTCCCCTCTCTCGAAGGCGACCAAGATGGCGGCTGTACATTGCATCATTGCAAATATGATCGTTTCAACCAAGTGCTATTTTCAGCAAACAAATGCAATTTCCACGTCGATTTTACCGACGATGCCAACAATAACACCGATTCAGGCAATAAAAAGATGATATTGAATTATATTAACTGAAAATATATATTGCAAAATACATAATTCATTTGGAATTATACCTCCAATGTACGCAATTGTCTTTTTTTAACAGTGTGTAGAAATGAGCGAACGATCATGGGCTTTTTTGCAGCCGAATTGCGACAATTAGGCTCAAAAGGGTTAACTATGGTCAAGGTGACATTGTGGTTGTGTGCCGTCATCTGGAGAGCTTTCGAGTCCTCGACGGATGGTTTGGACACACCGAGGGAGATATAAGCCCACAAACTCTTAAGCTATTTCTGTTTCTCTGGCATTTACTGCGGGAGGACCAGTCAAGGAAATTGTGGCAGCATGCTCATAGCAACACCGCTGGACCTTTATCAGCCACTACTTCAGGAACATGGGAATGCCACTGGGATCACCTTGTAGGGCCCATGTGTGGTTGCAGGAGCAACTCATCTCGCCCGTTTTGAAGCTCTCAGTCCTCTTATAGCAATACAGCACGACGAGATCGCAAAAATGAACGTGGCCGAGTAGTGCTGAGATCCACGGCAGAGGGCTGGAATCCAGGATCCCAGCACTCCGCGTGGATCCCAGCCCCCAAATGTGTTATATGAAAAGTGGAAGAAAACAAACAAATGTAAGAAATGTACTGAAACAAATGTCACTCACAACATTGCAACCGCTGCTTTACAAATGTTGGTTTCCATTAAATTAAAAAAGGGATTAAGCAACCGAATATAATCAATTAAACGGAAAAAGTTTTTAAAACAAACACCACCTTTAATGTAAAAAAAAATCGTTCAAGAATTCATGTTAATTACAACATTGCAACCGCTTTCAAAATTAAATGTTGCTTTCTTCGTTGCGTGTAGCATTGCGTCGTGACGAATATTATACACTTTCTTTTGGCTTAACGCAACAGTGTATTCCACTCGCGCTCAACAATGTACGTCAGACTGATAGCTTCAAAACGGGTTAGAAGAAGGATATTGCCCGCTTTCCTCATGCTGGAAACCAACAAGGGCTCGGGCGCTGCGCACGTTCGACATTGTTAGATCCCAGCACTCGGAAAGCGGGCGATATCCTATACTTTCCTCTCATTAGGCCATGGTGTGGGATGCGGTACAGGTTAGGGGTCGACGGTGTTTAGGGGAACTGGCTTCAGGTTTGGAGAGGATAAAATTTCCGTTTCTGGGTTCACCTGACAATTTTCTTCTTTAGGACAAAGTCAGCTAAAATAAAGGTGAGCATTGTCGGATGATAGTAAAAACATTTTTACCTATCGTAAATGATCACCTTCGGAAACCCGGCCTTCGTCCCCGCTACTTGCTGAACCGAGAATGTTAAGGCAAAAATATGAGCAACAAGTGGGAAGTGGCGCTGCTGTAGCAGCAGTGGAACACCACCTGGTGGACTAATCAGGAGGTACCAAGAAATTTCGGAGAGTAAATTGAACAGTAAGAAAGCATATTTAACAAAACAGATAAAATAAACCTAAGTGAGCATTTTAGGATAAGTAAACACTGTTTTAATATTTGAATTATTGTCTTAAAAGCTGGTATTAAAAGTTTGTTATTGACTATGCTTTTTTAGGGTGTCTGAACACGCGGATGTGAACAACATGCCGGCCAGCAATTTGGGTATTGTGTTTGGCCCTACTCTTCTGCGGTCAAGCGAAGGTGGAGCTTCACTTAGTTCCTTGATTGACACAGTCTATCAGACGAGAGTAATTGAACTTCTCATTATGAACGCAGAGGTCAGTATAATTTAATTTCTCTTCTGATTTGTTAATTTACTGTGTGTTCTGATTGTTTACAAGTCCACAATTATGTGAATACGGCAAGGTTTATATTGTTGGTTGAACTGCTGTGGAGGAGTTCACGTCACGCAGTACCTATCTCCATGGGATGTGTTTCTTCCATGTTGGTCATTATCGCATAACTGTCCATTGGCTGTTGTTCAACTTGTTCATTACATTGGTCATGAATATCTGAAACTTTGGTTTGACTCCTTTCTCAGGCCCATTTTTTGTTGTTAACCTTGACTCAGTCCCCATGTCTTAACAAAACTGGCTTTCTTTTTAAAAGCAAGTTTCCACTTTTAACAATTAATGACCATAGAATTAAAACCACTTTGCTGATCTTGATTGATTAGTTCCCTTCAATGGTTGAAGCCCACTTCCGGTCACGCCTCCCTACTTTTTCAAATTTTTGTTCTGAACTTTTGGCAATTCAGGTGTGGGGTGGAGGGAGAAGTTGCCCTGCTTCCCAGCTATATGATCCCCACTCTGTGATGAGGTCTCAGTGAACGCTGTCATAGTTAGCACCAGTCGCCACCAGACATCACCCTTTCGCGCGAGTTGGCAACTGGCACAGAGTGTGGCAATGGAAATGATGTGATGAAGACTGGCGACCCGATAGTAAAGTTTTTGTGACCAAAAGACGAGCTAAAAATCGGGAGCTTCTGTTGTGAATAAAAGCTGAAATCTACTGCAACCTGACTTTAGTAATCCATGGAAATCCTGCTACAAGCAATAAGGAGGGAAGCTTGTTGCAAGGTAGCGTCGAAGATCGTCATAGCCCTGATGTAACCAACAAACAAATCGGGAGGAAGCCTCTGCATTACCACATGTGACACACCACGCAGCTTGAGCCAGGCGGCTGTGTAATTCTCCCAATTTCCGGAGTTCTAAGTTTGGAATAGCCTCAGTGACACGCATTGGTACTAGATGCAGATAGAAGTACCATATTGAGTGTGCTCAATTTGTTTGTAAAAATCTTTTGTCTCCCCTTTTGTTTCATATCACTCAAAAATCAATTGTTAAATATGTTCAGTTCATTCGTAAAATCGTTTCACTTTTTCCGTGCAACCATCGTTTTGCTTTAGTTAGAAGACTGAGAGCCAGGACAGGCATGGTCGAGTATCTTTCAAGCAGTGTATGGCTGAATTTGAATTTAAATTCAACAGAAAGCCTGAACTGGGTCTACAGAAGGCCAGTGGCGCATCGAAGGTTGGAAGCCATAGTGGGAACGTTGGTAGCATGTAATTCCTTGCGACAGGGCATGTGTAAACTTTGTCTTTTGGAGCTCCACTGTGACATTGCTGATGCAGTAAGCGCTGCAATGGAGCTACGATATGCAGTAATCTCTCATTGTATTGAATTGTCATATGTGTGTTCAAGACATTGTTTTTCAAGTTTGTTAAAGGTACATTCCTCCCGGTTGGATTTCCTGTTTGGCTCAGTTTTCAACATTATTTCAGACGCGTGTAAATGTTGCAAAGAAATTCATTTTTCCATTTTTTCCCACCGAGAAACGGTTTTTGCTACATTCAGTCTAATGTATGTAAATGTTGAAAAAGCTATTTATTGCACGCAGGATGTTCGAATATAGTGAGTAGGTATGTCCTTTTAAACCGCTTGGCGAACGCTTAATAAATAAATAAATATTTCATTATGAAGCAACGCGCTAGACAAGGATCAGTGATCACTAATAGTCCGCCCAATGAAAAAGAAAATGATATCAGAACAGAAAAGGGCACGGACAATAAATAAGGGCCGATTGACAATATAAAAATGAGTAAATTAGATGTTACCAACATTTCTTTTGAGAAAACGTGTTAAATCCACTTTATGGAGAGATCTACTGAAGGAGTTTGCATCTTGCAAATTAATTAGATCATTTGGCAGCGCGTTCCAAGCACGAACCTCCCTCACTGTGAAGAAATTTGATCAACAGGCCAGTCTCGATCTGGGCACAACAAGCTTAAGATTGTGCCCGGTAGTCCAAGTAATCTCTCTCAGATCAAACGGCGGAAGATCGAGAGACAAAAGTCCTTTTAAAAGTTTGAAGATAATATCAGATAGGTCTTCAGTCTGCGTAGCTCAAGGGAGTCTTAAGTTAAATCTCTTCAGTCGTAAACTGTAAGGCAGACGGCACAGCTTTGGGATAGATTTGGTGAAACGCCTTTTGGACTGACTCCAATTTGTCAGTATCCTTCAGTCAGTTGGGGGACCAAACAGGGCTTGCATGCTCCAAAATTGGTCTCACGTACACCTTAAATGCCCATGGTTTAGTGCTAGCTTATTTAGCGTTAACTTGTTTTTGTTTGAAAGTTTACGGTGATTCCTTTGTATTGGTTTTCATCACCCGGAGGTCTATTTCAGGGAGAGGGAACTTGCGACAAGGTTGGTAAATGTCGTACCAGTCACCACTCGTCTGCGTGAGGTGGTAGCTGCACTGAGTGTGACAATTGAAGTGAAGACAGGTGACCGATCGTCACATTCACCCGACCACGAGACACTGCCCTAAATGGAGAGCTTTTGCTGTGAATAAAAGATGAAATCTACTGCAACCTGATAGGTTTATTCGTGGCAATTCCGTGACAAGCAACAGGAGGGAAGCCTGTTTTAACTCTTCCCCAGATAAATTTCCACCGCACTTCTCCGGTCCCTCTTCTGCTTTTTTGTTTTCATGTTTGTACTGAATCTTTAATAGTTAAGCAAGCAATTCCCCTCCACCTCAGGGTGGGGGACCAAGGCAGACAAATTTGCCAGAATTTTAGTAGTTATTACAGTAGTGTAACCCAATACAAAGAAAATCGTTCTACGGTATGCGATGAACTTAACAAAATATACTCCAGCACTGGTGCTTGTAAAGTTTGTGGGCATCAGTCACGATACCAGTGCCATGGTATTGCTAGGATACTGCTACTGGTATTGGAACCTGTACAGCCTAATCTGCTTTACCTCCCCAGATATAAGCTTTTCACCCCGTTCTTCTCTCCCTATATTTATTAAATTTTGTTTTGGATATTCGACAGTTTATTTTGCTATTTTGTCGAGATTTTACCAATTTTTAGGTCAAATAAACCTTTTTAACGAATTTTTCGAGAGTTTTTTAATTTGCTTAATTTCATGTTGGTAGTTTAAAGTTGTTCTTAATTTATTTAACAAAAATAAAAAATGAACCCTGGGCACATACTCCGATGTCTAGGTGTGTATAAAACTGTAACCCAGCCAGGGCCACTGCCCCTACGAGCAATGAACACAGAAACCGTGGACACCGCCCCTGCCGGTACATGCAGACAAACCACCGTTCCATTCCACGTACAGACTGCTTCTGTAGGATTGTAGGAATGGTGGCTGAAGAAGCACTCAAATGCCTTAACGCATCTGAACTCCTTATGACCCGTCCCGTGCAGTTCATCTTAGGGGTCACAGAGTTGGGGAGAAGCTTTTTTTCTAACGTAAAATTTAGTGTTGACCAATACCATGAGCCAAACTAAAAAGATACAAGAGTGTCGGTCCTGATATCGAGCAACCTTATTGTTCTCAATTTTGCATTGTATGTTTAGGCACTCTTTGGTTCCACTGGGTCAAAAGTTCTTTCTCGCAAAGTACTTCCAAGGCCACGGGAAGAGGCTTGTCCAGACAGAGATACTGACGACGGGACGGCGATGAATGAATGTCAAGCAAGCAATTCCACGGTAAGAAACTTCAAACTGTCTGCAGTACATATGATACTTGTTTCAGTGCTTAAAAGTTTCTAAAGGATGACGAAAATACAAATTCCAGGCTGCTGATAATGACTACGAGAAGTTACATGGGTACCTAGCATCATCCTGGGAAAAAGAGGAGTCTGTTGATGACGATAGCAGCAAGCATTCAATTGGTAAGCTATTCAAATGTATTTTTCTAGTTACCTTGAAAATACATTACGTTTTTTATATCATTCTCCTTCTCAAAATGCTGTTCAATCTAGAGAATTAAAATCGAAGATGTCCTTCCGGTTTGCTACCTACTGCGCAGGTTACTGCGCAGCCTCCATCATTTAAAACCCGAAGTGGAGCGCTAAGCTCACCTTTTCTTCTCTATGCCACCAAGCTGTTCACTTTGTTCCCGCTACGTGCCATCCGCTGCATCCTACCCCATCCTTCGGAAACACCGTCCTCAAGCCTCGCGCTAAAGGGACACTCTTTGTTTCGCATCCCCTCCGGTCCCACCGGTTGCGAATAACGTTGAAATTCTCGAACTTACCGTGGATCAGGATTCTTTGTAGCAGTCACGTCTGCCACCCAATCCTCTTTTTTCCGAGCCGACCGTCCCTGAGCCTTGTGATACTGCAGCTACATCCCCGATCCCCTGCAGTCAGCTTCCGCCGACGAATTTTCTCGTACCATGGAACGGTATGCTTGCCTAAAGCTTCAGCTTACAGCCCAGAAAGTTGCTGCCAAGTTGGCCTCCTTGTGGGACCGCGACTCGCTCCTCTGGATTTGTCCTCACATTCATCCCGTCATTCGGTAACTGGACACTCCTCCACTCAGCGAACCAGTGAGCCACTCGCTCCGTCCCAAGTCCAGGCTCTCATGGACTCCTCACTTCAAACTTTCAAACGGAAAGCACCGATCTCCGATTATACTTCAGCCTGGCTTGCTTCCATCCCTAAGCGGCATAAGCCTTCCCTTGAGGATGCTGGTCCCTCTACAGTCCCAGACGATCCGCCTCGTCCCATCACGTCTGCTCGGTTGCATCCTCAGGTCCCTCCTGAGGACAAGGACTTTGATTCTTACTACTCACCAGACCCATTCCTTTCGGATTAACCTGGCCCACCGCTCCAAGGGGACCCAGATCCTTCCGAGATTCCACTTTCAGAACTGCTACAAACAGTTGAAGGGATCGTTCTGGATTGTTTTCTATACAAACCATCGTCCTTCTCCGACCCAATATCCAAGAACAGAGGTCTTGCTACTGGTTTTGGCTTCGGACTGCGTGATCAACTTCCGCACCAGCCAACGTTACTAGGACAGTCAACTACGCTCCTCACAACACTGCTCAGAGCTGGTGGCGTCCTCCTCGGTAACGGGATGCCTCTTAAAATGATAAGGATCCACCTCCTCCTCGTGCAGGCCGAGAAAGCTACTTCTTCTGCCCCATTGGTGAGGGGACAGCCAATCCTAGAAACTTCGCCACATATTCTCAGTCAGAATTCGTCACTGCTGATTCGAAGTTAGATTTCGGATCTACCCGCTATCTTCCTAGACGAGGAGCAGTTCCTGTTTTCGTCCTTCGTGACAACGACTGCATCCTCCGCCTTGGTCTTCGTGCTGCCTCCCAAGCAGATGTCCTCAGCACTGCAGCCAACGCACTATGTGAAAGGCTTTACACCGATCCTCCTTCTGAGGACACCCACCAACTTGCGTTTCTCATCAATCAAGTCTTTGCCACTTACCGTCCTATGAATGGGTTTACGCATGCCCTCTTCAACTCCACGCTCCTTCTGCGAAAAATTGCCCTAAACACGGCACCTAATCTCCATGATTCCACTCGCCATCTCCTCCGGAACCAGCCCATTCACAAGTCCGAATCCTTGTTCTGCAGATTGATCCCTAAAATGGCCCCTCACCTCGATAACTCCCGCAAGCCTCGCTATAACAAGAATCAACAGAATCGCCGACAATGGTCCGCCCCGTCCTCCAAAACAGATCAACCTAAGGAAAATTGGAAGGTCACGGAAACACCTGACCCTGCTCCGCCTCCACCACCTTATCCGCATCGCCCTTTCCATCCCGTTCCCAGGGATATGAACGTGGTCGTATCCTGGGTTGCCCACCCACTCCTGACAGACGCCAACGTTCCTCCTTCCGTTCTCACAACAGGGGACGTGACAACTGTTGACATTCCATCTCCCCCACAAGAAGTAGGTGGACGTGTTCGGTTTTATGCCAAAGCTTGGCAAAAGATAACCTCCGATTCAGTGATCCTTTCAATTATTTTACATGCCTTCAAACCAACATTTTTAAACAAACCCTCTGTGCGAGATCCACCCTGGGAGCTAGAAGCACCAGCTCCTGTTCCGCTCCGGACGGAAATAGCGTCCCTTCTTCGCAAACAGGCCATTCGTGTAGTGCTACCACCATTCACTCCAGGCTTTTACAACAGCATCTTTCTGTGCAACAAGAAATCAGGCGGGACGCGTCTGATTTTCAACCTAAAACCACTGAACCAGTTCATCCTCAATCCGCACTTTCAAATGGAAACGGTCTCTTCCACACGAGATTCGTTACAACCCAACTATTGGACAGTGTCTTTAGACCTTGCACACGCATACCTTCACATTCTGCTTCATGCGTCTGTCCCCCACCTCTTCCGTTTTCTACTAGACGGTGTTCGAATTCCTCTGCCTCCCCTTCGGACTGAACGCCGCCCCACGGACCTTCACCATGGTTCTACGTCCTATCCTCACCTATCTTCATCAACAATATGTTCGCATACATGCCTTTCTGACGACTGTCTCCTGCCTCATCCCAACCCTACAACATTCTCCAATAATTTGCACGACGTCGTGTCTCTTTTTCATCACCTAGGTCTGGGGATAAATTTTTCATAGTCCCGCCTTCAACCTGCCCACTCCTTTGTGTTCCTAGCAGTATTCTTCGACCTCAAGAATGAAAGCAAGTCATGCCATCCCTGGAAAGCATAGAAGGTCACCTACGTTCCGCCGATACCGTCGTCCTCATGCCTCTCCACACGTTCCAAGATTTCGCATCCACCATCGAATCCTTCGCAGACCTCGTTCCTTATGGCAGGCGGATGGCATGTCCATTCCACCACTACCATTCCAGCCTTTGGGGCAATCCTCAACTTGCGCTGACACTGCCGTCCGAACTCGGTCCCTCCTTTCCCACCAAAACCGTCAGATGGTGGACG
Source organism: Lithobius niger (assembly GCA_023313725.1). Lineage (NCBI taxonomy): Eukaryota > Metazoa > Arthropoda > Chilopoda > Lithobiomorpha > Lithobiidae > Lithobius > Lithobius niger. The sequence continues at coordinate 14,350 of JAHWFP010192500.1, forward strand.
GACGTCCTCAACCTGACAGCCACGGTTCCTCTTCACGAGCCTCTCCCACAAGTCCATCTTTTCACAGATGCATCCCAAACAGGTTGAGGAGCTCACATCGACAACCTAACCGTCTCCGGCATTTGGCCAACAGGTACGACATTCCACATCAGTCATCTAGAACTATTGGCAGTCCTTCTCGGTATTCACCATTTTCAAGACCATGTAGCAGGACGGACAGTACAAGTCCCACAGACAACACGACTGCTGTCTGCGGAAGGGGGGCGGGACATGCTCTCTGTTCCTCCATCATGGCACCTCTCAAATCTTTCAACTATGCATTCAACTCCGTGTCTACCTCCTTCCACTACACATCCCAGCGTCACTGAATGTAATTGCCGACTCCCTCTCTCGCCGAGGTCTGCTGACCAGCGAATGGACGTTACGTTCAACCATCTGCTCCGTCCTGTTCCACCTTTGGGATCGCCCAATGGTCGACCTCTCCACCACGAGGTACAATGCCAGACTTCCCCTATTCGTCAGCCCCTTCCCGGATCCTCGTGCCTGGGCGGTGGACGCATCAACATTGAATTGGGATCACCTTTACGCATATGCCTTCCCTCCTCCTCGCCTTCTTCCTCTTGTTCTACGCAAAATCGCCAACTCACACAGCCTGGTTTCCACTACTACTTGACCTCCTCATCGTCTCTCCTCGCCATACCGAGCCGCCCGGACCTTCTGTCCCAATGCGGAGGAACGGTCCTCCACCCGAACCACCAAGCACTACGACTTCGCGAGTGGCTACTATCATCCAGCTCCTCCAAGCATCTGGCATTCTTAAGGACGAGGCCACTCGCATCGCATCACGAGCCGTCCAATCCTCTACCAACAAGATTTGCGACAGTCACTGGAAACTATGGCTTCATTGGTGTATCTCAGAACAAGTTGATCCAATCCATCCCTCTATGCAAGACCTCCTCCGATTTCTCACAACTCTGTTCAGGAGCAGACTCAGAGGCTCCACCATCCTAGTATACCGTTCTGCCCTAAATGCCGTCTTCAAGGCGGCTGGTAGCACGAACCTCCTCACAGATTATAGGATCTCGTCCTTAATTCATTCCTTTCACTTGGATCGTCCACACATTTCAAGACAATTTCCAGATTGAGATCTGTCCATCGTCCTCACAGCCCTCATGGCCCCACCCTATGAACCCATGCACTCATCTAGACTTAAGCCACCTCACAAGAAAAGCAGTGTTCCTCGTAGCGCTGGCAGCCTGCCTCCGCTGCAGCGAATTACAGGCCCTCTTTGCCACGGAAAGAGACTGTTTTTTCCTGCCTGACTACACTGGCATAACACTGACTCCATGAGCATCGTTCCGTGCTAAAACTCAAAAACCCGTTGAAAGGACTCATTCCTTCATCATTCCGTCCCTATCCACCATCCTAGGGGACGAAGAGGAGCGAACCCGTTGTCCTGTCCATGCAATTCGATTTTACCTAAAGGCGTCCAAGCCTATCCGCTGAGGGCGCTCCCAACTTTTCCTCCCTTTTAGTAATCAGGTCAGTACCACTTCAACCCGCATGATCGCCACCTGGCTTAAGACTGTCATCGTCCAAGCCTACAAAGCACTTGGCATAAACTGTGTCTCTGAAGGCTTCAGAGTAACGGCCCACGAACTTCGTGCAATTTCCACATCTTGGGCTCATTACAGCAACATCCCCGTCATTGAAATAATGGAAGCCGCCGCCTCCTGCAGACATCCCATGGTCTTCACAAGTTCCATTACCTCCGGGACATGGCCTATCAAGCCGAGGGACTTTACCGTATCGGGCCATTTGTTGCTGCCCTACGTATACTTTAACCCCTATTACACACTGAATTTTCTGTGAAGGAAACCGGTCACTGCCTGAGGGAACTTGAGTCAAATCGCGCCCGCCGCCTTGACAAAGTCTGTGGGATTGCTATAAAAAAAGTAATGTATATTTTTAAGACTATTTTTAAGACAACTAAAAACTCCAAAATACCAGTATTACCTGGTTGATTTTGATTTCTATTGCCTGTTGATAATATACATTACATTGGTCCCGCCCTTCTCCCGTCTTGTCGTTATGTCGGCAAAATAGAGGTCTGAAAAGGTGCGCTTACCGCTCCGCTTCGACTTTTATATGATTGAGGCTGCGCAGTAACTTGCGCAGTAGGTAGCGAACCGGAAGGACAGCTTTGATTTTAATTCTCTAGATTCAACTGCATTTTGAGAAGGAGAATGCTATAAAAAAGATAATGTACATTTTCAACAGGCAATAGAAACCAAAATCAACCAGGTAATACTGGTATTTTGGAGTTTTTTTTCTTTTCTGTTTTAAATGCCGACACTCGTAATGAAAAAGTAAACGTCAGAATGTGTCGACAGTTTTGGAAAGCAGTGTAGTTGGAATGATTAAACTGCGAGGCAGTTAATAGTTGCCAACTTCAGCTTCTTTTTTGTATCATCATTCGACTTTTAAATCTTTTTTTTTAGTCCCTTATGTACCTTAATCAGCCATGTGGTTCGATCCAACATGCTGGTAGTAGCCGACTACTCTCACCGTTGTTCTTGATTGCTCGCATTGTTGTGGTTCCTGCACACAATGTTCGTAATGCATGTTAAACTTGGCATTGTAGGCTAGGGCCTACCTCTTTTTGTGGTTTCTGTTCTACACACTGTGTATACTTACTGTAACACCTTATTGGTTGTTTGCCATCAAACTCTTGGTTAAATTCATTCACTTGTACTGATCGCAATTATTAGTTCCATGGATTAGGTGTGCCTTATTATGATCCCTAATTTCATGTTGCCATAGTAAAAAATTGTGAATCTTCTGATTTCAGTGATCTGAATGGGAATATTTGTACCCTCGTCCGCTGACACACCCTTGGGCTTTTCGTTTACCTGTTGTATTTCTGAACTTATTAATTACTATTGTAAGAACTGCGTTTTCCACACCGGACGCTTAAAAGTCTTAAAGTCACAACAGCTCTAGACTCTCCGTACCAGTGTCCGACTTTTATATTTCAGATTCTATTTCGCAGCTGTCAATTCTTTCTTAGGGAAATGTGGAATTGTAGTTGTCCGTGCTTCACCTCTTAAGTCTCATTCTAACCAAGTAGAACGCTCTGCTTCGCCACATCTTCTCTTTGCCAAAGCATTTTTTACAGAAACTGTCCGGTTGAGCGAATCTCTGCCAAAGGCCGTGATTCCCCAATGGACTAAAACCGTGGGGGTGTCAATGCATTACGTCGGACGTAGTTTACCCGGAGAAGAAATTGCAGGTGAAAGTAACCCAAGTTACCTCCCCCGATCCATTTTAGGGCTTGATGTTTGGCAAACCCAGAAATGGGGAGTAGGTTTACCACGAGTCTGTTTTGCTATTCGTGGTTCAGTCCGAAAAACTTTGTCTCCTCATTTGAACTTATTTTTGGTTGCGGCATTTGAGGACTGTTACCATTCCATAAACAGTTGGTTGGAAGGAGGAAGACGTACGTGTTTTAGCTTGATAGATTTTATTAACAGCACTGTGTTCGAAGTGAAGCTCTTACCGTCTGGACGCCACGGCGTAGAACATTATACTGACAGAGACCGGAATATACCGTCAAGGACGACGATCAGGTTTAGTCATCTTCTCTTCTTGGGACATGGCCTTGGATTACTGGAAATGGACTGCTGACAGTAGTAATGGTATAAGGGGAGTTAACCACCAGTTGCTTTACTAAGACCACCATCAGATATTGAGTTTTCAGAGTTTGCATGCTAACGCCTTGATTCCAGGCATTTCATATGGTGGTCTTCATTGTAACAAAGTTATAATTCAGTTTTCGAATCACACTTCTACCCAGAGAGGGTGTTTAGGCCTAACTCCATCGTGGAAAAGTTTGCATTCATGCGAACATTCACGTGCGTGATCTGGGTTTCGTCTGGCATTAACGCAATTCTTTTATGCTCATTTATTCACTTTGAGTTTATTTAGAAATGTTAACATTCCAAGCTGAATTTTGAGCCAAGAATCGGAGACAAGATGAAGTTCCTCGACCCATCATTATCAAGACTCTATGTCCGATTGTAGACCCTTCGAGTCGGGAACGTGTCTAGTGCCCGGTTCGTTTTCGTCAACGTATGAATTCACCGACAGCGTCGACGTCCTAAGACAGAAACGGAATTTCTCAAATGATTCCGCTTTTCCTGCAAATTAATAATGACTCATCAACACTTATCCCTTGCTCGATATCACCAGCAAAACGTACGTCGTGGATTCGTGCGGTAGTCAAACATGCCTACGACATGGCCCCAAACCATATAGACCTGCCCGCAGTGGTGCGAGCTCATGAGTTAAAAGCATTGTGAGCGTCATGGGCCGTCTGCTTTGGCGTGTCTTTAGAAGAAGCTGTATCAGCCTGTTCCCGGCATAACAAAACACCTTCATCAGTGACTATTTGAGAGAGATATACATGGATTTGATGGTGGTAGGACAATAAAAGAACACATAGTGCCCAGTAGTTGTGTAAGCATATCAAAGAAGTTGGAAAATCCATGCAGTGTTTTATTTTTAAGTCCAATGCTCGATTGTCACCAAGATTACTATGATTACTAAATGCACTTATTTTTCAAAAAGAGGAAACTTGAAATAGGCTCTGCACATTTTTGATAAACCATACACAGATGGAAAACTTGTCATTGTTTTGTCTTCGTCAGAAACAAATTTTAGGTGTGTTCGCTCACTACATCGTAATGATAAGATTTAGAAATAGTGGCTGTTGTAGCCTCCTATATTTATCAGACATGGGAACGGCATCCCACTTAAGCATCAGGTGGTTCGTGAGATTGCGATTAACTATATACTGAATGGAGGGATTAGGTGGTGGCTGGCAGTTCATATGGGGTGTGCTTGTGCTTACGAAGTGTATAATGGCGAGTGATTCCAAGCCTCGAAAGTGCATAACTGGCAGTGTTAAACACAAGCAATGAAGACGTATCTCTTCAAGAAAAAGGTTGTAGGGTTTCCATGTGGTGGAATGCGATGCTGCTTTTTGCCACTTTGTTCTTCGTATCAGCCATGTGTTCTTTTATGCGAGCATTTACACCTCTACATTTCTCTCCTATATATGAACACCACCACATCCGCCACATGGTACTTTACAACACTCCTGCTTCAGTATTTGTAGCAACCTCTGTATCTCTTCTCCAGTGTTGAGTCCCGTCTTGCCGTGAGCCAATGGTGAGTGAGTTGGTTCAGTCTGCCTCACATTCGATCCACTCAGCTGTTTCCCGTCTTCACTCGTGTTATATGGCTGGATCTTCATTCCAGATACCTCAGTCTCTCTGCTCAATACTTCTGGCACAATTGTGGAGTTGTCTTCCCCTTTTTCCCATGCTTCACATCTTCATTCCGCATCATTAGGAAGTATCATCACGTATCCGAAAAGTCCAAGAGAGAGGGGAAAACAACTCCAAAATTGAGCCGCAAGTGCTGAGCAGAGAGACTAACGTTCCTAGAGTGAAGACCCTCCTAGAGTGAAGGTCCACCCATATAACACAAGAAGCAAAGACGAGAAAGAGCTGAGTGGGTTGAATATGAGGTGGAATGAGTCTACTCACACAACACACCAGACACCAGCTGAAGGCAAGAAGGGACTCAACACTGGCGATGAGATACTGAGGAGCTGGCATATATTAAAGAGGGAGTGCAATAAAGTACCATGTGGTGGATATGGTGCTGTTTATATAGGAGAGGCATGAAGATGTGTAAAGGCTCGCATAAATAATATGCGAGCCTGATACGAGGAAAACAGTGGCAAAAAACAACATTGCATTCCGCTACATGGAGATACAATACCCCATTTCTTGGAGAGATAAGTCTGTCGCTTGTGTCTAACACTGCCAATGATAGGCACCATCAAATATTGGAATCGCTCGCCATTCTACACTTCACGAGCACACCTCTCATGAACTTCCAGCCTACATCTAACCCCTGCATTCAGTACTGTATATAGTTCATCACGATCTTACAAACCAGCTGCCACGTAAGTGGGATTCCGTTCCCATGCCTAATAGGAAGCCACAACCACCGCCTATTTTAAAAACCAATCAATACAATGTAGTGAACGAAGGATCAACACATCTAAAGCCTGATGAAGAAAAAACAACCAAGTTTTCCATCTATATATGGTTTGTTGAAAATTTGCAGACCGTTTCAAGTTTCTTCTCTTCGGAAAATGAGCGTGTTTAGTGATGATAGTAATCCCAATGACATTCGAAAAATAAAAGAAGGAATAACTGCATCGAAAAAAGAATGAATCATGGCATTAGGTGGATACTATTGTAGTAGAATTACTTTACACGGTACACCTATGCTCTACAGCGCCGGGGTTTTGCCTTGTCAAACCTCCTATTGGACAAAGTCGGCCAATACTAAAGGGAAGTATTTTTAAAGATATTAAAAAAAACTGGTATTTTAAAATGCTAAAATAAGTTTTTACCATCCTAAAATACTTACCTAAATTATCAACTCGCCCACGTAGTCTGCTCTTGCTGAACCCGGAGGTTTTGATAACTTGATTATGAGATGGGATGGCATGCTATACATTGTTGGGAATGCACTACGATGCCATCTGGTCGGGGCGCAATGAATAACTATCAAAGCTTAAGTTTGGGCATTTGAGCATTAAATAGGCGATTTAAGTCATTACTAAAGGTAAGTATTTTAGGATAGTAAAAACCAACTTTGTTTTTTAATAGCTTGGCCGAAGTTGGACTGAATTGGAGATTTCAATAGCTGTTTAGTGTTGCTAACATCATGAGGGTACGTCAAATATTTTGTATAGTAACAATTAGTTTTTTACATTTCAGAAGATTTAGTCGCAGACGCAAATTCTGAAGATGAATTGCCAGATGATCCTCTTCCAGAACGCACAAAAAAACAACCACTCAGGGCTTGCCACTCGACACAGTCTGCCGACTTCAAGTGTGAAGAAAGTGTTACAAAGGGTAAAAGTACGAAGTCTCCACCATCAAAGTTAAAAAAGTGTCTGTCTGATGGTGACTCAGTTTTAAGGACTTGTACCGACAGTGAATCCATTGCCACTTGTTCTTTATTGACAACTCCTTTGGAATCTGTTGATGACTCCAAGTACTTAGCAGTTGAAACAAATTCTGACGCAGACAATGGATATCCAGTTCCACCTCCTCGACGTTATTCTTCACAGCAGCGATTGAACCGAACTTCTCCTTCCCCAGCACCGTCGGATAGCGATTCCATTTCTCTGAGGTCTGTGTCTCCATCTCCCAGTACTGGTTCGCACACGCGGGTGGTTGCTCCAACCGACCGTATCGTGATACATGTGCAGGGAGAGTCTAATTCTGACAATGCGTCAATGGCACACAATAATGGTGACAACTGCAGACTGTTGACAGTTGTTTCTACCCATGCAGCGGATTCTGAGTTATACGATGACGAGAGTTACGTGGACGAGGCTGATGATGTACTTCCTTCCGATGCGTCGGAGCATTCTACGATCACAAAAGTGAATTCCGGTACTGGTCCTGCAACAGTAAAATGTTCAAAGCCTGTGCCTTCACCCCGTAATAACCGCATTGTTGCCACTCCAGGCGTTGCAGTTAAAGACGCTACGGCAACTTCAAGCCACATTCCTGCTGACGATGATGTAAGCAGTGTTGAATTGCCCGTTATGGATGATGGTCCATCTGGAGGTGGAGCTTCAAATCAGAGAGACTATTCACCTCACCCTGGTCAGCAGCCGTCGCCTGTTTCATCCATTCCATCCACAAGTTCATCCATGGATGAATGTAAGTTGTGACTGAGAGACTGGAGTTGATTTCTGTAACGTTGGTGTTCTAAAATTAAACTTCAGATTCCAGTAGTGTAAAGCGAACCTACTTGTTTTTTGAATGGCAATGATTGCATGGTACTAACCCTATCTGCAGTTGTGACATGCTTTTTAAAATAACAATAACTTTTTTATTTAAACTGCTTCTTCCGACCTCTGAATTCATTTTTCCATTTGCAATTTGTCTGGATGGACGTAAGCTTGCTTGTATAAAAATGTCTTAACAACGCTGCAGCAGCTGTACTAACCTCAATGTATTTGTGGTAGTTTCTTTTACTCTAGCGAATAAATTTGAATGTTTCAGTGGCTTATCACTTGTATTCTATACGTATGGCACTACGGTTTATTTGAATAGTATTGTTTCTTTTCAGTGGACGGTTTTAGCTCAGGACACCATGGGGAGTATATCTCGCCCTACTTGTCGTCCGACCCTTACCGCAATTTGCGATTAGGTACAGGAAGTCCCTTAGTATATGCTCGTACTTCAACTTTTGCCAACTACGATGAACCATGCAGAGTACGCATCTCGGCCATCCATGAAGCAGCAGGCGATACTAGGAGTAGTCCTGCAGTTAGTCGTGGCGATGAACCTCATGAGTCGGTGTCAGTTTTTAACCGATTAGCAAGCCGGACATCGTCACTGCCGGCCAACGAGCTTGGCTCACGAAACAGCCTCCTGCGCACAGCGACGCGGCACACTCGATACTCACCAGCATACTCAACTGCATCCACAAAATCATCAGGTTCTTCGTCGTCTCCTCCCCCTGAAATGGAGGATGGTCTTTTATCTACAAAAGAAGCTTGCAGAGGAAATGCAATGAGTGCACACGACGACGATGATGAAGACTGCATCCATAATTTACATCGTGTTTCAAGTGACAGCAACATGTTTGTGAAACGTGGTAGTGCAACGGATGTTGAGGAAGACGCACAAAAACGCCGTGCGCCACAATACGTGTAACTTTAGCTGATGACTATTCTGTCTAGAAGTTTTTAGACAGCAAACTGTCCAACAGTGTGTCAAGCCTTCGCTGAACTTTATTACACTGCTTAACCTTGAATCTGATTTCTGTTCAGTTTGTCAACGGCAGATCAGTTTACGTGCAGTGCAAGTTTGTGCTTTGTTCATAACGTCCTAATGTCTACCTCCTGTTGCTCCACGTGGAAAGAGGGCATTATCACTTCTTATGTTGGCTGGTTCGTCATGTGTTTTGTATATATTTTTTAACTCGGTAGGTGCAGTAAATATAAACCAACAAACATACACGTTCCGTAAGTGTATCACTCTTGTTACCAATTGGTTTTGCAAGCGTAACCAAAAATTCAATTTTTATAGTATTTCAGAGTTAGGCCGAGCACCGTTTTTTCAGCCATACTGAACCGGACTGAACAAACTTAAAATCATCCGGACACTGACGCTTGCCAACCGAATACACACCTGCCAAATCAGGCCACCTTTTTAACGAATGCACCATTGTGCTAAATTAACAATGTCCGAGTACAATTTTGGAAAAACATCGGATGTCGACTTTATTGCGATTTTTAGTGGTCTGATGGAAAAAGTAAGTCAAACTAAGTTACAGTATGCTGATTTTATAAATAAAAAACCTAAAATTTCTGTAGGCCTATAATTTAGCAGCCGGAAATTGACTGTCGGTCAGCGCATCTGTCACAAGATGATGTAGGAAAATTGCGGAGTTCAGATGTTTTAGCACGTGGTATGCTGCTGGTCAGCCAGTGATCCGATCTGTTGTAGCAAAAGCCGATGTCTGATACCAATGTGGGTACGTCTATAGTGTTTATTAAAGTAGGCTACAAGTTCACAGATTAGTTTAACTAAAACGAAATCCCTATCTCCTACATTTTCCCCATAACTTCTGAACAGTTTTAGCTAGAAACTTGGGGTTTGGCCCATTAGAAACTTGGAAAAACTGTTTCCAAACATCAAAAGCCATCTTTTAGAAGTGTAAGTACATTCGGTTTGGTATCTTTCTTGTGATGCGCATAATAAACGCCGAACCGAATATTCTCTGTTAGTGCAGTTCAGTACAGTTAAGGCCTTAAGTCATTTCCAAAATTAAAACTGGTGTTATTTCTATACACATTTTCCAAGCAGTGATGTATGGTAGATGGTTTCCAACCTCATAAAGATTGATTTTACGTACTTTATGTTTAGTCAGTTTGTTATAAAAATGCATCTTGTCTTTGTAAGGAATGGACTTCCTGAAATTTGCTCGCCCCGAGAGACGGACGTTATTTAGGTGTGTATAGTCGAGAATAATTCCTAGGTCTTGTCAAATCTTAAATGCTTTCTTTCTGTAAAGAAAAGATTGACATCAAGTGGCAAATTTTAGCCTGTTTCGTGTTTGAAACCTGTGCTTTAAATTGCCCATTAATATGTCGCTAACATGCTTCAGTTCCATTTAAGTTGTTTAGTTTGCATCAACGTTAAAACTTCCACACCAGCGTTTCTGCCTTCCACGTTACACGTTTGCTTAGTACAGCCTGTGAAGTTAGAGCCAAGCATTTATGAATGTCGGTTTTACAAACTGCTGTGAGCTTCGTTGAAAAAGGCTATACCGAAGACGATTACGGTATCAACTATTTGTTCCCGCTTGGCCTGTTTTAAACCCTAAACACTAAGTATTTGAATTTACATAAACCCTTTCCTCTCAGTCTCACACTAACGATGTTAACATACTTCACATGTTTAAAACTGTCGTCAAAACAAAGTATTAAGCTGCAGATTTTGAGTCGCCATGCCCGATTATTGGCGGGTGGTGACGGCGCGTTGGTTCACAGAGATTGCAAACAGAATGTTTCCCAGCTAAAGGTGGGGCTGAAACTATGTTGTCAAAAAAGAAAGCAGTGAGGTCTGCAGATTTTAGCTAACTGTCTAAACTCGTTAATTCAAACTTGGCTATACCTGTTAAAACGTCTTTTAACTATGAAATAATACACTATCTCATGTTGAGATGAGCTATAATTGTTTATATAAATACTTTCATTAGTTAAAAACAAACCTGGTACGTTTACTGAATTACGTGCTCCTATTACTACTATTATGTTACTGTTAGAAATCCAAGTAAAGTTTTCTAGGATTTGTACTGACACTTTGTATGTGTATTATTGATAAACAGACTCTGATCATAATGTAATATGACACGAGTGTGTTATGTCTTGTTTGAGGTTTATTACTAATGTTTATTTGAATATTAATTGTGCCAAATTATATGTATTGCAGCAAAAAGAACAGCTTTACCCAGTGCAATTTTGTTATCCACTTTACGTGTTGCGTACTGTACCGTGTCTTTAAATGATCGATGGCGCAATTCTTGACACACACTTTTAACGCACATCATGTCGTTCATCTTGTTGTCCAATACCTCATTTAGCAAATTTTGCATATGAAAAAGTAATCCGCACATTTATTTATTGGTTAAATTTGATAACTGGATCAATTTCATGCTAACGTCGCTATAGTGTGCGACAACATTTCGGCTGCTTAGTCCTGGTGAAATCTGTGCAGTATAGGTTTAATTTTTATTTATTTTGACATTCCAATATATCCATGTTTATGACAGCATTTTACTATAACCACACAGATTGAAACAGTCACATAAAGCAAAAGGTCTATTTAAGTCTGTTGTATCTGTGTGTGAATTGTTACGACGTTTGATCATGAAAAGGCGTTTAATTATGATTTATTATTGTAAATATTACCTGTACTCTATTACGTTTTTATGCTACTTCAACTAAATGATTGTAGGTAGGGTGCACTGGGCTATTGCTATCTGCGTGTGTACAGTGTTGAAATTTTTAACAGGGTATTGTTAACACGGATAACACAGTATGTCATGAAACTAACTGTATTCACATTTTTTTTTGTTCTGCACCATGGCAAAATTCACACAATTTAGCTTCAAGTTTATGGTATGTGAAGATTGTGAACTAGTCAACTGGTGCGTGCGGTGTTGAAATAAATCAACACATTGTATAAAAAACGCTTTTTGTTGGGTTCCGTTTTGTTTTTGTTGTTAAAGTCTAACACTTGTTTGTAAGAAATCAAAATAATTGGGTGTAACAGCACTTGTAATAACACCATTTTTTTTAATGCCGTTCGTATGTCTGTGGTGCTAAGATGTAGTATGTTATGGCACAGTTTAGTGTTTAGAACACTAATTGCAAGAACTGAACTGATAAAAGTATCATATCGGTATTGGCATAATCCATTAGCCGATAACTACAGAATCGATTTTAGTTGTGTAACGCAAACCGTATAATTATTCGTTCACCTTAGGCAAAGGTTTTTTTCTATTTGTCTGCTAACGTAAATAACCACTACTTATTAGCAGACTCTGAAAGTTTTGATCGTATTGGATTAAAAAAAAACTGGTTATCAGAACATGCCTGATAACCAAAATTGGCAAAAATTCGAAGTTGTTGCACGGAGCTCGGAAAGTGAGTAAACTTAAGATTCAATTCAGAATGCCGAATATGCTTGCGTTGTGTGCTTAAGAAATGAAAAGTATGCATACTTTACCTGCATTTTGATTGTACTGTAAGTGCTAGGATACTGCATAAGCTGTATTGTTACCTTGTTCAGTGAAAAGTTGCATTTTTGAATCGTGGCTCAGGTTTGCGTTTTCATCATTTGATTAATTCTTTGATTTCTTGGTTGAATTATGGCGTTAACGAAACGTGGATGCCGGTATTTCGTAAATAGCTTCCTATCAGGATGGGTTTTAGTCTGTGAAAAGACCTTTAAAATACTGAAAAAGGGTCTATGGATACAGAACAGCTCCTTTTGTAGAGAGAAATTTTTTAGTCGGAAGTTCATTATATTGGAAGTGCTGTAATTACGTCTACTGTAATTATCCATTTTATTTTCACCATTAATTACTTGACGATCCAACTGAAATTGTTCTAAATATTTACTTTAATAGATGATGCTCTTACCATGGCAAGTTACCATGGTTTGTTTGATTACAGCACCAATGCATGATTCGGACTAAATTATTGTAATTTCACGTTGTCATACAGTTTAGATTATGTAATTGTTGCTAACGCCGGGAAACAACCTGAACATTCTCTTTTGCTTACTGTGTTCTCGCTGACTAAACATCTGCTTACTTCTGACCAAACACCATTGCAGTTACGTTTCAGTTTCTGCAACATTCAAGCGCCTGCTTAATGAGATAGTTCATTTATTGGCGATGATTGAAAGAATATCATGATACAGGTGTTCTGTTTCAAATGACAACATATTTGCTATATTATTGGATTGTAGTTACTAATACGTCGATGATATTCATTTGTTGCACCATAAACACAGTTCAAATGTGTTTTATTTTTAAAAAAATTTCTCAAACATGAAGAAAATGTTTGTATGTTTTCTGTCATTCTCAATCTTTGTATATTTTTCTATATTCTCTTGTACATTTTTTGTTTGTTTGTTGTGCACTTGGTTAATAACACATTTTGTCAATTATCTTTCGAGTTTGTGTTTTTTTTCTCCGTAGTAATAATATAAATAAAATTTACATGAGACTGCACTCATGATATTGCATATAAATTAGGATTAAAGACTGAGGATCATGGGTTTTAATTCCAAAGGCCTTTCAATGCCTGAAACTGCGGAAGAAATGGAAAAATATTAGTGGCATAGCTTCGTACTATCTGAAAATACGTTCCTTCTGTTCAGGCTTAAATCTCTTAGTTTAATACTCAAATGTCCAAATTAAAATTTGTTTTAAAGCTGTCATGCTACTGTATTTCGTAACAATGCGTAACCTGCCATCCACACGCCACAATCGCGTGGGCTTTGGTCGGTTGAGGAATTTTGAATTAGTTTTGAAGTGTCAGAAACCAAAATTGATAAGTTTAAAGGGTGTGGTTTCGTTATAAATCATGCTAAGAAAAAAAAAACAGACTACTGTTCGTTTGGGGCTCCATTCTACTGATTGTTAGAAACCCAAATTGAGGCCTATTAATGGCAATTGATCACTTGAAATCAAACAGTCATTTCTGCATTTAGCTTGCTGAAATCAGTCTAGTTTTGTGCGTGTTAATTTACCACCATTAAGGTTCCTTAACATAACATATAATAATATAAATATACCAATATTTTCTGCAAGCTGCCAGATAGCGATCCAGCCTAGCCTTGCAAGAGTTAAGGCTTGGGGGGTGACCGGACTAAACATCGTAGGACAAAACATAGCCGGACTAAGCATCGCGGACGAAACATTGCGAGGACAAAACATCGCTAGGACAAAATATCGCATGGGTTGGAATCGTTAAAGAAACATTTATTATTCAACACAACACTTTTCTTATTTGTTGTTTTCTTGTACCTTTCTTGTACTTCCATGAGATTCTTAATCATGCTCTGTTTGAGTTTGTAAACCCCGTTTTTCACATTAAGTACAGTTTTCATTCCCGTTTTTAAGAAAACGTTTAGCTCTTTTTTTTTTGTGGTGAGAGGTGAGGTTCGTTTTCCAAATATTTCCTTGTAACTCTCCTGAAATAAATTCAACTCGGCAACGAATCGGTTATTACAATGGGGGGGGGGGGGGGGAGAAGCCTAGTAATGGGTCAGTCTATTACAAGGCTCCATTAACTAGTAATAGGCCGATCCAGGTAGTGGATATGGATAAGGGGTAAGGGGGGTGGGCAAAGGTCTAGAATTTCGTTTAGTTCGACAAATGGTGTTGTGCGGATCAGTAATCATGCCGTTACACCTTCTTGCATGGTGTAACACTCAATTTTAATCTTCAAGTTACTAATTCACAGACTTCGTCTGTTTTATATAGCCTTTTAACTTTTAACTGATTATTAATTATATTTTCTCAATATTTTATGTGAACCATTGTACTTAATCTTAAAATCGCCATTCACCTCGTGGGTGCTACCGAACCGAACCTCACACCACAAGAGAAAAAAAACCTAAGCTTTTTCTTAAAAACAAGAATAAAAACTGTACTTAATGTGAAAAACAGGGTTTCCAAAATCAAAGCACGATTAAGAACTCGTGGAAAACAAGAAAAGTACAAAACAACAAATAAGAGAAGTGTTTAATAAGTGTTGAATAACAAATGTTTCTTGAACGATTTCAGCCCATGCGATGGTTTGTACTCGCGAGATTTTGTCCTAGCGATGTTTTGTCCTGCTATGTTTAGTCCTAGAACCAGCTTGGAGTGCACACAACTTCACAGGGTATGGCATTCCAGGCATTGATAACCCGGTGGCTGAAAAAGGACCCACACAATAGGGAGCGAGTGTATGGTTTGGGAATGGCCCCTAGACTATATCGGAGGGTTGATAAAGCGTTTCCCTTCAGGGAGCATAAGCTGATCACGATCTTGTAGGTCTGCAAGTTGTAACCTGCCAGCCTCCAATTTTCAAGAATTAGCTCGTTAATGACATCCAGTCGTACCTGCTAACGAAGGATTGTGGAATGCCTGAACGCAACAGTCCAGGTATGGACAGACCGATGAGGTGAAAGCATCCTCATGGTGACAAGATTGAGGAAGGAGAAATGGTACTTAATTTGGCTACACTGCAGCAATGCACTGTGCTCCGGGTTTCAGGCTACTGTCGATGATGACACCAAGGAAGTTTGAGTGGAATGCTTTAGGGCAGTACCATTGAGAAGGTAGGTATGCTGAGGATTGTTATAGCCCAAATGGAGCACTTTACACTTATGAAGAAAATATACATTACCTGAAATTTGTAGCATCCACTCTCCTAATGCAATCTCCCTCTAGAGAAAAGTTGTTGGCTTCTTTGCCAGCTCATAGTTTATCCCACTGCGCATGCCCTCCTATATAAGCGTTGGCTCGAGACCATCTTTCATCGCTTTTCTGTAGGCTGGCACGCTGTGTGGCTGTCCGGAACCTTCACTGCGCTCCGGAACCTTCACATGCGGTGCACTTGCGTCGAGGAAACCTTGGATTCTTCCTGACAGTCGTTCGGGATGATCGTATACAAGGCTTAGGCCTGCTTGCGATCTCGTTACCCATTCCTACTAACCACTCTGCCTGGACATCATGAGCTCTGGCAGTCGTTGGACTAACACCTTTTCTTCTCGTTCGTTGGACGTGGTCACTCCAGTCCTTTGGTCTTTCTTACAGCGTTCTCAATGCAGCTTACACCTGCTTATGGTCCTTCTACCAGTTCATTGACCACTGAAGGGGACGGCATGGACTCCAACGTTCGTTGCATCCGCCGTCTCGTCCTCTCGTACGCTGGGACGTTCACCAGTGCTGCTTATCAAACCACCAGCTGTCCGTTCTCATATGCCTTCGGTCGTTTTTTTGCAACGATCGTATTTGAGACCTGTGCCTATATGCGACCCACACTACTCGTCTACTAGACCACCTCAACACGGCCACCACGATCCTTGTTGGACCTGTCATAAGTGATTATTTGCTCAATGGTCGCTTGCCGTTCGTCCCTAACACCTTCAGTCCCTTCAGGTCTGTCGTCCGTACCAAACATTGGTTCGGTGTCTTGTTTAACTGCCACCTCCACTGGCTCTACTGGGCAACAACTCTTCACAGTCGCTGAATCTTTTCTTCAGTGCGACCATCAACACCTGCCGTTCATGGGTGCTCCATGTCTGGTCTTGGCATTACAGCATCACGACCCACTGGACTTCTGCCCGTCAGTCATTCCCTTGCTGTGAACGTTTTTAAGGCCCTGTCTGCTTGCTGCCTGCACTGCTTTCAAAACACGGTCGCCGGACTGTTCTTTGGTAGCATCATGGTCATTCCTTGTCTTCGTCTTGACACTACAGCATCACGACCCTTTGGACCGCTGGCCGTCTGTCGTTCCCTAGCTATGGTCACTTTGGAGGCCCTGCTTACTGCCTGCACTACCTTAAAAACACGGTCGCCGAACCATTCTTCGGTATGACTATCACCTATCGTACATGGTCATTTCATGTCTCCCCGTCTTGACGTCTTCAGCCGTTAGTTGTCCTCACCCATCGGTCACAAAAGGAGATGTGCCGGTAGTTTCCACATGACGGTACCTTTTCAACACGAATGATTAACAACAAGCAGATTTGGGGCCGCTCTTCTGCCAGGTATTGGCTCTTCGCCCGACGTCTCCTTACAGATTACTACATCCTGCTGTATGCTGGTGGTCATTGTCACTCCATCCATGTCTCCGTCTTGACATCTTCAGCCGTTACCTGTCCTCACCCTTCGGTCGTAAAGGAGCTGCGCCTGTCATTTATGCACGACCCTACATTTTCTTCACAAATGATTACCAACAAGCAGCTGTGAGGCCACTCTTCTGCCAGGTATTGGTCCTTCGCCCGACTTCTCCTTTCAGACTACTACATCCTGCTGTTCACTGGTGCTTTCACTATCAGCCTAAGCACTTTGTAAAACGACCCTGTGCTGCACACTGTCATCTGCCCTACGACCTAACCAGGGCGTTCGCCTTGGGTGTTCCTTCGCTTTCAAGACCTGCACGACTAGGAAGCTGTACACAACCACAGCTGTTCATCATGACTGGCTGACGACAATCAAGTGTGGACCAGCGCTTCTGCTGTGTGCTGGCCCGTTGTCATTCGTCTCTTCGCAGCCTTTTGCATCCTGCGGCATCAGTATGGCTTTAGGGTCAGTCTTTTCTGACCACTCTTGCTGAACTATTCGACTGGCCTTCATCCTTCATCTGCCTTTCAAGACCTTCGGTGACTGCTGTCCTCGTTCGACCGCCATTGAACATCAACTGCACACGGTCGTCATTCAAAACACGACCGATGGTGTCGGTTCGTCAAAAGAAGGAGTAGGCAGAAGCTTCGCTCAGGCTGGGTTCCAACCATAAGCTTTGGCAGTGTGAACCAGCAGCTTGATATACTGAACAGAAGAGTGACACATTTTCTGCGACCACATCCTTCCTGTCGGGTCGTGGCTTCTGCTCGTTTGTACTGCTGCATATGGTCGCATCATTCACCCCTCCTAGACGCCTTCATTTCCGCCCTTTGCACCTGCTGCTGTACACTCTTCTGGACGGTCGTCCCTCTACCCGTACTACCCTGCATCCTGCCATCACACGTCTGTCATCATCGTTCTACGCTGAGGAATGAACGAACGGCACACCATTACATCTGCACAACATCGCACGAATGTAGCGACAGGCATCCTAAGCCTCAGACACTGTCGGGCGGTAGCGTCCGCCATAGTTCGTTTATTTCCACAAATCACGGCCACCATCTGGGCCACTGTCTCCATTCTTTCACACTTTTGACTCTTCTTGTTTTACTTGCCAACCTTGCACAACTCTTGCAGTAACTGGTGCCTCACAAGGAAGGGGGGGGGGGGGTAAGAGCGAGCGACCACGACCTTTACTAGATCCTCATCGTTCGTCTTAACGGTCGTTTCCACACCTCTTCATTCCAGAATTCTCCCGTCAGTGCACCATCGGGTGCCACTGCTGGCACCTCCGGGCATTCGTTTCCTATGCCACCCTGGCAATGGCTGTCGTGTACCTCGCCCAGACACTACTACTGCTTCAGTACAAACGGTCGTTCGTGTCTTCCCAAGATGATTTCACCATCGTTTCCGTCAATTTCTGCACACTAGAATGCTTAGTGACTCAAACTTGCATAAGTATAATCAGAAAAGTCATAAGCACAATACACAATCCACGCGAAGAAATAGTCGGCTTCATACGAATGGCATAAACGCGCCATGTTGCTTTGGTAGGCTTAACATTCGTGTAGTCTGACACCAGGTCAGCATTTTCATATCAAAAAGTCCAATTTTTAAACAAAGCGGCCAGCAGGTATACAATTTAAAATGGGTGCCACTGGTAGTAATACTTTCTACTTCGTAATCATGGAAGACGGCTACTGATATTTGAACAAACGGTTTATTACAGAGTGTACAATAACCCTCTCTCCGCCATTATAACGCTCAATTCTCTCAAGGTTACAACAACTGCGCATGTGCACCAATCCTAGCAAGGGGGTGCTAATGAGAGTCGGCGCTAACTAGCATACTCCAAGTACATATAAGACAATCATTACATATTGACAAAGAATTCACAATATATTGACAAAGAATTCACAATACACTGGCAAAGAATTCAGAAAATATTTGCAAAGCAATCGCAATACATTGACAAAGAATTCTCGAAATAGTGACAAAGAATTCACAATACGTTGACAAATAATTCACAATATTTTAACAAAGAATATCGGCAAATAATTCACAGTAGATTAACAAAGAATTTACAGTATATTGCCAAAAATGCACAAAATATAGACACAAAGAATACACGAAATATAGACAAAGAATACACAGCATATTGATAAAGAATTCACAATGCATTGACAAAGAATTCACAATACAGGGTGGTCCACAAAAAACTGACGACCCCAAATTTTCCCAGTCCAAATTTTCTAGTTAGCACCTCTCGGAACCAGGAGAGGACAAATCTTCCCCTTTCATTAGCTATAATTTTTGTCCTCTCCTGATTCTGAGGAGTGCTAACTAGAAAGTTTGCTCTTGGACAATTTTGGGTCATCCGTTTTTTGTGGACCACCTGTATAGTGACACAAAATTCCCAAAATAGTGGCAAAGAATTCAAACTAGATTGACAAAGAATTTACAAAATGTTGCCAAAGTTTTCACAATAATCAGACAAATAATTCACGAAACATTTGCAAAGAATTTACAATATATTGACAAAGAATTCACAATATATATTGACAAAGAAATTGCAATAGATTGGCGAAGAATTCACAATACGTTGATCAAGAAATATTGACAAAATTCACAATATATTGACAAAAAATTTACAATGCATTGGCAAAGAACTCTTAACATATTGACAAAGAATTCACGAAATATTCACAATACATTGACAAAGAGTTCCGGAAATACTGACAAAGAATTGACAATATATTGGCAAAGAATTCACAATAGATTGACAAAGAATTGGTACTATATTGACAAATAATTCACGAAATATAGACAAAGAATTCACAATATATTGACAAAGAATTCCCAAAACATTGGCAAAGAATTGGAATTGTTAATTCTCTGCAAACTGCAAAACAGCAACTCAACTTTCTTGACTTTATATCACTCGTCTGTTTTCAAATGCAACACTTTTGGAAACCATACCAAACTACAAGAGTTATTCCATTCTACTAAAATCACTCCAAATCACCAAATACACCATGAAAACCACAAACTAAATTTCTACACACCGTGACGGCAAAATATCTGAAACATGGTTATCCAGCTAGATGCATTATGCAAGCTGCAAAACAGCCACACCGGTCCAATTTTACACAATCTGCACTCAACACTACCAACGAAAGTATTCTCTCCCCTACCTAGGGCCATACAACCATATCAAACGTATTCTCCTCAGTTATAAATTCCATGTTTATCATACTCTCCAGCCACAACTTAAATCTTACCTGTTTTCCCCACCTCAGAAACCACTTCTCACACAAAATAATTGAATCTACAAAATTCCATGCTAGCAGTGCGTGCACAGTGCTACATAGGACAGACAAAAAATCTTTCCATTTCGAACTCCCAACAACACAAATATGCCGTCGATCAGTTTGATACTACAACGTTCCGTGCACTTTATTAATTTTGGCCAAACACTATACTTGTAAAATGCAACCATTCTTTGAACAGAAAGATACATCCGCACCAGAGTTGCAACAGAAACCACATCCACCCAGATACACAACACCAATACTTTACAAAAGGCGCTACAGTCTGGTCAACAATCTACTTCCACATCTGCCACTTCCGGTTCCGGGCACACACAACATTCCACTGAAGCAGCAACTTAGCAACTTCATTTTCAGTTTTCATGTCACTCATCATCATGTTTTAACTATACCTGACTCTGCGGCAGCTAGCCATTTTCAAAGGGAGGTGAAAAGGTAAAATGCGGGGTCCCAAAACTAAACCATTTTGGTTTCATGGTTGTGTCCTGGTTTATAGTAGTTTTATGTAAAAATGTGGGCCCCTACTTTGAATGTTGGGCTGCCTCCTGGACCCGATTGCCTTGCA
The DNA here is from genome assembly GCA_023313725.1 of Lithobius niger. NCBI lineage: Eukaryota > Metazoa > Arthropoda > Chilopoda > Lithobiomorpha > Lithobiidae > Lithobius > Lithobius niger. The sequence continues at coordinate 35,269 of JAHWFP010192500.1, forward strand.
TCCTTTACTGCCCCCCCCCCCCCCTGATTGTGACACTGCCTCCTGACAAAGTCCACGAGCAACAAGACGAAATATTCAGGTACGCAACTACATATTAAGTGCTGGGTGAGAATTTTTGCTTTCACTTTTAACACAGTACTGTAAAAAGAGCACAGGTTGTATACTAGCCCACACCTGCCGCAGAATACGTCCATATAACCGTGTTAGCTGGTATAACAGGACCTAATTTTAGAATACTGGGGAGTGGCACATAAACTCCTCAATGGAATGGTTTATAAATCCCAACACAAAGTTTAGTATATGTATAAGCATGGCTTCAAATTCCAACTGGAAAATATTTTTTGCCTACTTCGCAAAAATAACCATCACAAGGTGAGTTTTTTTCTGGTACAAAAATTCAGGCTTTGCCTTCACACATTGCCTGCTCCACAACTATTTTTATGAGAATATAGATTTACTTTTTATAGCCTAGCAGTGTCCAAAATTGCATGAAACTGCAAAAAAAAATCTTAACATTTAGAAGCCTAACCAATAAACCCTACACAAGCATGTTTAAAGCCACGAGCCTTTTTTTTTTCATTCCCATTCTGCAACCAAACCCATAAATAGAATAGACCATGTATAATTGTATATGGTTAACCACAAATTAACTGATACAAGCTGGACCCATGCATGCTGCATGGTGGATTGAATTTCCCTGTCTTAAGCACTCCTGGTCGATTGTGGCATGTCAAAGATCCTAGGCTTTCCACTTGGATTTCTCCAGCTAAATTGTGCCCTTCATCATAGTCGGGCAGATAACCCAGTTTGGGTCTGTGCATCCTACAAAACAAAAGCAATATGCAATCCTCAATTGCCCCCCAGAAGCTAATTGATAGTAAATCTTAGAAAATAGTATGACATGTTCAAAATAATGTGGTATCTGTCAATTTTTATACGACTCATGGGGTAATACTAGGTCTGTAAATCTACATCTACCATCATAATTTTCTAGAGGAGAAAAAGAACAGCAGTTGTAGGAGTATAAACTAGCATAACAATGTAAAGATAATGGAAATGGGCTTCAAACTGCCTTCCAAATCGGATAACAATTGACTACAATATGATAGAAAAACGTATTTATTTCGCAGATGTAGGATTTTAGAGCCGAGTTGAATTGTTTCAATGTTGGTTGAGTATACAGTGACAGGAAGCGGTTAACACTCGTGACACAAAACCCTTTGAAACCGTTCTGAGTATATAACCAGTGCATGCGCGATCTTTGTTGTGGGCATATCACTTGGTATACCGCTGAATTGCGAAGGAGGTTGGAGAAGGAAGGATTCAATAGCAGTTCAAGACCAGAAAAAAAAGGAGCCATGTTATTTACAAAACAATGGGTTTCGTTGTTATGGGCTTATGGCTTGGTATAACACTGCAATGCGGAGATGGCTGATGGTGATAATACCATAAGACCCACAAAAGAGGAGGCCTTACAAGACCTTACAAGGACCACATAAAGAGGGCCATGTGACTTTAGAAAGCAATGGGCTTTAAACAATGCCTTCAACGTGTACAGCCATAGACAATTATATGAAGCACAAACAAGGAAAATTAGTTTAAAATACAGAGGCAATTCACTAAGAAAGTCACTTTCAAAGAAGTATTGAAAAATTAAATTTCTGTCATGCCAATTAAGAGAACGCTGGGGTATTCTGGGCACAGGAGGACAATTGTTGGGGTATCATTTTGTAATGCTATGTAGTTAGTGGAGCCGTAGTTCTCCAGGCATTTGTGACCCCAACTTGGTTGGGGCTTTCCACTAGTAAGTAAATAAAAACCCAAAGGCCACATAAAAATACATCCTGCTGGTGCAAAATGGTGCTGAATTATATTTCAGAAATCGAACTGTAGTCACAATAAACAAGCATTGGCTTCTACAGACATACATTTCCTTCTCAAGTGTCGTGCATATCTCTAGAAATGCATAATAGGCCCTCATCACACAGCCTCCACAGGAGATAGGGGGGACCATTGTGTCCCTGGTAGGTCTAACCTTGGTGTTAAGGCATTCGTGAGCCCAACCCATTACCATCTACCTTTTCTCTGTAGCTGGGCCATCGTCTTCGTTTTAAACTCTTAAAATCATAAACTTTTGTAATTTGTAATTTTTTGTTTTAACTTCGGATGGCAGTTAGTGACCACCAGGTCCTTGACATTCCGGTTGCGTTTGCAACAAATTTATTATTATTATTATTATTATTATTGGTGTTGAATTATTGGTGTTGAATTACCTTGGTGTTGAATTAGACAAAAATTGGAAATTCGCATTACATATAAATAACTTAGTAAATCAAATAAGAAGAACTATTCCCACACTTTACAATCTAAAAGAATTACTAGGTGTAAAGAACAAAAAACAAATTTTTGAGGCACTAGTTATGTCGAAAGTTAATTACGGAATTACTATTTACGGTACAACCACAAAAAGTCTTTTACAACAAATACAAAAAATTGTTAATAAAACCTTAAAAATTTTATTTAAAGATGGAAAAAGAAACACTACAGTTGGAGATCCATAAACAACTTGAAATTCTTGATGTAGAACAGTCAGTAATGTATAACATTCTCACAAAACAATATTACAGCTTGGAAAATAAGGTACAAATACATAGAACTGTAAGAAACAATAACAACTGGCTCATTGAACCACAGTGGAGAAATACATACGGAAAAAGAGGTATGAACTATCTTGTACCACTGTTTTTTAATAAACTTCCAATCGAGATAAGAAATATTAAAAATTGGAATGATATGAAACAAAAAATTAAAAAATGGATTCTCAAACAGCGTAATTAACATATTGAAAATTTGATAAATTGTACAATTGTTTAGATTACACTTCATATGTACTAATCTCTAATTTACTATATAAACAAATAGCCTATAAATGATTTGTGGAAATATTGCTTGCACATACAAGTCCTTCTGGATTTCGTGCCTGTACAGGTTACTACACAGTTTTCAACTGTTTCTGTACTTGTACTGAATAAAGCTATTATTATTATTATTATTATTATTATTATTATTATTATTATTATTATTATTATTATTCCGGTTTAAGCAAAACAAGAACTATAAAAGATAGTTTTAAATTACCGGCTTGGACAAATTTATACGGTAAAAGAAAACGAGAATATTTTATACCTAACATTTTTTAATGATATTCCAAAAATATTATTAACTTGTGTAAATAAACAACAATTTAAATTAAGAATACAAGACTATTTACTTAACAATTAAAAAATAATAATATTTAAAGCTTTTGTAAATGACGTTAAAATTGTTTACAATTTACTTCTGTTGTGTAGTGTTGAATGTTTGAATTGGCAAAATTTGTAATTACTATTCTCATATGTTTTAAAATTGATTACACTTTGATCCTCCACACAGGGAGGGAAAGTTGTACTGTGGTTTTATTTATTTGTTATTTATTTTTTAAATTTTTTTTATTTATTATTACTTTTATAACTTTGTCGTGAAACTCACACTCCTGTAACCAATTGAAATAAAATTATTATTATTATTACATCTCCAGTTTTCCCAAGCGCTCAGTCGGTATGCCCCTGAGTAGGATATGAAATAGCTACAGTACAGATGCTGAATAAGGATAAAGACAGTCTTAGTACTAGTTATATCATGCACAGTCATTCTCTATGACCTTTGTCGTTTGAAGTATTTTTCCGAAATTGGTATTATCACTGCTGCTACGGAAATGACTGAAAAACCCAACATGCCACTTATGTTTCCCCCGAGTTCACTCAGCAGTTTTGATTTGGTGTATGACAAAATATTGTAGAAATTCTCAACGCGAGTATTGCGAAATATAAAGACCATCCCAGATGCTCCAAGATCTTTAGGAGCAATGGTAATTCGAGTGTCATAAATCGTGTACTTTGTAAGCGATGGACAGCCACATTCTTTTTCCGGTCTGGTTGTAAGAAAGGCTTCGGTGTAAACCAATTCAGCTGCCTTTGCTTCACGGCTTGAATTGCATGTGGGAAGGTGGTCCATATTCCAAGTAAACGGCATACTGAAAGTAAAAAAAAAACAACAATGTGATCTAGCAGTCGAAATATTATCTAGACGTGCCAGCTATTCTAAACTCAACCTTCAAAACAGCAATCAATCATAAATCTTAGTCATATGTAGAATGAGTCAACAAAAGTCCTAATTTCCTACAGTTGCTGGAGTATATCTGGAATTGCCGGTATGATTCCTTTTGGGGTTTATCTAATTATGCATGTTGTTGCTTAATATTCAGTAAAAGGTTGTATAAGGCAACCCTGGCCCACTGTCCAGGTTGTCAGTCAAACCCTGTTTCCTTTATTGGAACCCACTCACCATTAGAATCTGCATACATTCTAATAGCGACGAGGTTGTGAGAGCATAGACAGTTTTTACTGACTAGGTTTTAAATTTTCAAATTCTTCTGTAAAATATAACCTTCTTTCCGGCGAGCGAACCAATTACATTGGGGACTTGCCGGCGGTTATTTTGTTAAAATTTTCTCCCTAAATTGTATGCTGGCAAGAAGAGGTCTGGCTTGGATTTTCTGCGGCCGAGAAGGTGCAAGGACATTCCTTCTCCTGGCTTTTGGTAAAAGCATCAGGTATTTGGTGTCCTTGGGTAGTTGAAGTTGCCGGTACTCTTATCTAGGGATGAAGAAATTGGAAATAAACTACTCCGTAAGTTTCCTTTACATGACTATCGGGGGCTACTGAATACTGGGCTTGTTAGGGGTTTGATTTTTTTCTCTCACTTGCCTCCCATTGCTGTAAAAATAAGTCATTTTATTGTATTATGTTAATATGTCAATATGCAAATCAAGAGCAGGAAGCTTTCTGCTTATACGCTCCCTCTCAATAAAACCACCATAGAAAAAGAAGTTTAGAACTAAATGAATTTGTCCAGGCTGTTTTTGAAAGACTTGATCGACGTTGCGTCACTATACTCTAGGGCAGAGAGTTCCAATCATCGATCACACGATAAGTGAAAAAAGATTTCACAATGTTCACCCTTGCTTGCGGCTTGAAAACTTTGGAGTTGTGACCTCTGGTGATTTCACATTTCGAAGAAAACCAGAAGTTATTTTTGTCCAGGTCGTAGTATCCCTTCATAAATTTGAAGCACTCGATCCAATCACCGCGTTTTTTCTCGTCTCAAGGGTTGGCAACTTGAGGATGGCCAACATTTGTTCGTAGCTCATACCTCTAGTTCCACTCACTAGCCTGGTAGCTCTTCGCTGTACACGTTCGAGAATTGCCTGGTCTTTTTTCAGGCTAGGGCTCCAAATAGAATTGCAGTATTCAATAAGGGACCTTACATATGTTTTGTAGATAATCCCAAAATTTTCAGCTGGAAATTTCCCAAAGGTTCGCTTGAAGAGGCCGATGGTACGGTTAGCTTTCTTGGCAACACTGTTACATTGTTCCATCCAGGAGAGGTCAGGATTTACGAAGACCCCAAGGCCTTTCTCAGATTCTTTACTTTGACTGGGTGCATTATGTAAATAGTACTGTTGCTTAACATTTTGATGACCACCATGGAGAACGGCACATTTGCTGTTATTTATCTTCATAAACCAAGTGTTACAGTAATTAGCAATCTTGTCCAAATCTTTCTGCATTTCCGATCTATCTTGTTCCGTGTAGTGGATTTTGAAAGCTTTCGTGTCGTCGGCAAAATGGAATCCATCACTACTTCTCAGTAAGATCAGCAATATAAATGTTAAAAAGTAGTGGGGAGAGGATGCTGCCTTATGAGACACCGCTAGTGATGGAAGTCCAGGTAGAAAATTCGTTTTCAGTTTTCACCCTAAATCTGTTAGAAAGAAAGTTATTAATCCAGTTAATGATTCTGCAATTAGGGAGAGCATGACTGAGTTTATAAATAAGTTTCTGGTGGTTCTTGCTGGGGATGTTCAACCGTGTGTGGGCAGAGGGCTCTATTCCAGCAGCGTGGAAGACAGCAGTGGTCATCCCGATTGTAAAACCGGGCAAAGACCCTACTTCTCCTTCCAGTTATCGCCCAATCGCTCTGACTAGCTGTGTCTGTAAACTTATGGAACGGATGGTCAGTGAGCGGTTGGTGTGGGTGTTGGAATCACGGGGATTCTTATCTGTGTCCCAGTGTGGCTTTCGACGGTTTCGGTCAACTATCGATCATCTAGTTGCCCTTGAATCAGATGTGAGGGAGGCTTTTCGCCTGCGTCATCATCTGGTTCAGGTTTTCTTTGACTTGGAGAAGGCGTATGATACGACGTGGCGTTATGGGATTCTCCGTAATCTCTATAACTATGGCTTGAGGGGACAGATGCCACTGTTGCTTTCTGCTTACCTCTCAGGTCGTTCTTTTCGTGTTCGTGTCGGGGCGGCTCTTTCCCGCCCGTTTGTCTTGGAGAATGGTGTGCCTCAAGGAGGTGTTCTTAGTGTCATCTTGTTTGCTATTGGGATCAACCCCATTGCTCAACAAGCTGCTGTTCCCCAGTCATTGTTTGTCGATGACTTCGGCCTGCGCTTTCGAGCAGCTCGCATGCAGACTTGCGAGCGGCAGCTACAGCTGGCGATTAACAAAGTCCAGACCTGGGCGGTCAGTAATGGTTTCCGGTTTTCTCCGGACAAGACTGTTTGCATTCACTTTTGCCGCCAACGAACGCTGCACCCAGATCCTTGCCTGTACTTGGGGCAGGCGCAGATTCCTGTTGTCCCACAGGCACGTTTCCTGGGTCTGGTGTTCGATTCCAGGTTATCTTGGCTTCCACACTTGCGCCAACTTAAAGACAAGTCTTTGCGGGCACTTAACATCTTGCGGGTTCTGTCGGGCACTTCATGGGGTGCCGATCGCGCTGCCATGTTGCGCCTCTACAGATCCCTTGTCCGCAGCAAACTTGATTATGCGTGCATGGTGTATGGTTCGGCTAGTGATTCGACTCTCCAGATGTTGGACACTGTGCATCACAGTGGCCTGCGTGTGGCGACTGGGGCTTTTCGAACTTCTCCAGTGGTCAGCCTCTATGCTGAGGCCTCGGAGCCACCTTTGGCCATTCGTCGGCGACAGCTTGCCATTCAGTATGCTGTGCGTTTGCGTGCTGTGCAATCCAGTCCTGCTTGGTCCATGGTTTTTGGGCCAGACTTGCGAGTCGGTAGACGCAGAGTGGGTAAGGGTGATTTCCGCGATAGGCTCCAGCAGTCCTGTCAGGAGATAGCCTTTGAAATGCCCTGCGTCTTGAGGCTTGGGAGAATGCCAGTTGCCCCTTGGCTTGTCCCAGGTGGCAGTTTCATTTTTGCTCTGGCGTCCCTCCCGAAGGGTTCCACTCTATCAGCAAGGTACTTACAGGAGTTCCGGCGGCTGAGTTCTCAGTACGCCGGTTATCAGCGCCTGTTTACTGATGGGTCGAAGTCCGACGTTGGCGTGGCGTGTGCTTGTGTGTGTAAGGGTGTAACGGTTGCCCATCGCCTTCCATCAGGCTACTCTGTGTTCTCTGCAGAGCTTTTGGCTCTTGGTTTGGCGGTGGAATGGATCCTTGACCTTCAGGGCACGCATTTCATTGTCTTTAGTGATTCCATGAGTGCCCTGGAGTCCTTGGCGAATTACAATCCTCGGAACCCCTTGACACAAGGTGTCCAAGCTTTACTTTCCCGCTTGCCTGGCCAGCGGAAAACCGTGCTTTTCTGCTGGATCCCGGGCCATGTTGGGATAGCAGGGAATGAACAAGCTGATTCTGCTGCGAAAGGGGCCCTTTCTGGCCCTCTCGGTAGGGATCTCAGCCTTGTTCCCTCAGATGCCTTTCCAACTCTGCGTCTGAGGTTACACGCTTTTTGGCAAACCTTGTGGGACAGACAGGACGGTAATAAGTTACGGGCCATTAAAGGCACTGTCGAGGAGTGGCATTCGGCGTGTCGCCGCAGTCGCCGTGAAGAGGTTGTGTTGGCCCGTTTGCGAATTGGTCACACCCGACTTACTCACTGTTTCCTTTTGCGGGGGGTTGACCCTCCTGAATGTTCTTGGTGTCGACGGCCACTTACGGTCCGGCACTTACTTGTTGATTGTCGCCATCTTGATGGGGTTCGTCATCGGTTCCATCTTCCGCATGACATTGCGCGTCAGTTGGGCGATAAGTCTGTCCTCCTGTCCGGTGTTTTTCAATTTTTGCAGGAGGTACAGATGTATGACAAGATTTAGATTAGGGGTTTGAATAACATCTCTGTAATGTGTGGTGCAGTGGCAACCCGGACCACTGCACTGTGACTGAGGTTGGCGCTAATGACCAAGTTGTCGACGCGCCATTAAGCCTCAATCCCCCCCCCCTCTGGTGGTGTGCTTTGTCAAAGGCCTTCTCGAAATCAATATAAACTATGTCATACGGTGCATTGTTATTGATTGCAGTGTTTATTTTATTGTAAGCCTCAAGCATGTTGGTGAAAGTCAACCCATGCTGGGACTTATTTTTCCAGTTTTTGGTCGAGAGGAGGGTTTCAATTTTCTTACTGACAGTCTTCTCCAAGACCGTGACTACCATGCTGGTGAGACTAATGGGTCTGTAGTCCAGCGGTTCGTTAACATCACCTTTTTTAAATATGGGGACTACAGTGGTATCCTTCCTATCTTTAGGCAGAATTCCATTGTAAAGTGAGACGTTGAAGATATAAGTAAGAGGATCTGCCAGGTTGGTGCTGCAGTTAAGCAAGATGTTGGTCGAAATGTCGTCTGGTCCGGGAGATTTGAATTCTTTGAGCTCATCTAAGTAGTTTGCTACTTCAAAGTTGTTGATAGGTTTGGCTCTTTTTCAGTACAGGTTGGAGACGGGTCTCTGCTGATTGGAGGTTAGACTTCACTGTATACTTCTTTAAATTTTCTTGGAAAAATATTCGCAGTATTTTTGGCATCTGTGGTAATACTTCCATCTGAGTCTCGTACTTTAAGGATGTTGTTGCTCTTCTTCTTTTTTCTGTTAATGTATTTGTAAAGTATTTCGGAGTTGTCTTTGCTTCTCTGAAGGATCTGAGAGTGATAGCTGTCCTTTGCAGCACGGATGGCACTAGTGCATTTTTTTCATATGTGTCATACAATTCGTTGGTAGGACTCTTGGTGTAGTGAGCCCAGGCTTTCTTCTTTTCCTTGATTGCTTCCTTGCATGCGCTACCAATGAATCGTTTATGTTTTGATGTGGTATTATCACTTACAGGTACATGGATTTTTTTTCCAGCTCAGATAAAAGGGTTTTCAGTTCGATAAAAGGGTTTTCGTTCCATCCTGCCTTGATAACTTCAGTAGTTATCTTTTTCCATGTTGCCCAATCATACTGCCTTAAAGCATTGTTGATTTCATTGTAGTTGGCTCTCTAGTAGTTCCTCATAAGTTTCCTTTTTGAAGTTTTGACAGGCTGTTCAATAGTGATAGTACTTATGATGACTTTGTGATCGCTGTGTCCCACTGGTTGATTATATCGAATGGTTGTAAACAAGGTCAGAAGCATCAGTTACAATCACGTCAAGGAGAGATTCTTTCCCATTACTGCCAAGTCTGGTATTTTTATCTACAAGCTGTGAGAGATAAGCATCTTAAATGGCAGCGTGGAGGGATTTTTTAATAGGTTTGGCCTCGTTGTTCAGCCCATTTTCCTTCCAGTTGACATTCGGTAGGTTGAGGTCTCCGTACATGATAACATTCTTAATTGTCGACAGTCTATGAATAACACTAATAAGGGCTTCATCTTCTTCTTTACTATTGTTGGGGCTCCTCTAAACACAACCAATAACGATATTTTCGTGTGCATGTATGTGGACCCAGGCTGCTTCACCATAAATAGAATTGAGATAATCCAACTCTTCAAAAACAATGTGTTCGGCTACATAGAGAATAACACCTCCACCTCTTCCTTCATCTCTGTCCTTTCTTACTAACTTGCAGCCCTGGATAGATTTTCTTCGATATTTTCATTACACCAGGTTTCAGTAAGCAAAATTAAATTAGGGTTGCATTCAATTTAAACGAGCAGTTTGTCCCAGTTTCTGAGAACACTTCTTATATTGTAATAGATATCCGTGAAGCAGACCCGGGTAACCTTAAATAATTGAATGTCTGCGAGAAACGGAACAGTCCAAATATTGAAGGGTGGCGAAATCACCCTTAGCGCGAGTGTGATTTTGATACACCCCGATATTTGGACTGTTCTGTTTCGAGCAACAATCAATTATTTCAGGTTTACCGGGTCTGTGTCACGTATATGTGTTTTAATGCTAAGGTGTGATGTCACGCTAACTTAATCTCAAGCTAATTTTTTAAGATTTTTGTTTGTAAATTTTATTTGTGAGTCATAATGAATTTAAGAATTTTTACATGCGACTTATGTGAATTTCTGAACGGAAATTTCCGGTAGAAACTTCCTGTGTACGAAGTCAGAGCTAAGGGGATAGACGTTCCATTACCGACGTTTGTGTTTTAAGGAAAAAGTGTATTTTTTTCTACTTTAATATTTTAAAGAAGATTAGAGTACAAAAAGCGTTATTTGCTTGAGCCTCGTAGTTTTTTAGGTGTATTTAAGTGTATTTACCTAGCCAAGTCAATAGCCTAGTTTTCGTACCGTTGGAACGAAAGGTTACCGGGTTGGGTCATTCCTCCATGGGTGGGAGCCCAGCATAGTACGCGAGGTTATTTTTTTCGTGTTAGTACGAAAAATGTCCCAGGTTGCAAATGTGCCTGTTTATGCTGGTTGCAATGGGGTGTGCCAGTTGAATTTGTGCTATGTACGGTAGTTTTCAAGGACGGTCAGTATATGTCACAAGGTGGAGCAGGGGTTATGTAGACCCCGAAAAATGTGTTAGATTATCAAAAAAGTGTAGGTTATTAAAATTTAAGCTTCAATGTTTAGCGAAACCGAATTTCCGCCATTGCTGTCACAGGAGGTGTGCACCACTAAGCAGACTACACGCCGTCGGAGTGCGCCCCGACAGTCATGCCATTACTGTGGGTGAGTGAGTCACCGCCAAAGCTTACTGAATTTTCCAGTCGGCCAAGTGTTGACATTTTAGTGTGCAAGTCAAGCCAGGTGTGTCGCACGAGTGGAACTTGATTTGTAGTGTGTTGGGTAGGGTTTGTGTTGTCTTCTTGTGCAACCATTTTTTGTGTGGATCTCTCCGTTTGGGAGTGTTTTGGTTATTTTTTAGTTTTTTTCTTGGTAAAACCAAGGAAATGTTGAATATTGTTAGAAGTTAGGTTGAGTTTGTTTTCATTCTGTGTGGGTTTGAGTAAACTTTAATCCAGGATGTTACTTTGTAAAATACTATTGTTGAAACCTGCTGGTCCAGGCGTAAATGTATACAGGAAAGCAGAAGTAATTTATTATATAACAAAAGATGTTTCTAACAAATTGTTCATGTTAAAAAAAATGTTTTGCGACTGACATAGAAATTAAGTGTGGGGGAGTGGCACATCAATTATAAATGTGTACAAACAATTGATGTTTGGTAATTATGACCAGATGGGGGCCCACCCTCGTTGTTAAGCAGAGGGTAGGTGGAGTATATCTGCAATTGCTGGTGTGATTCCTGTAGGGGATCAGCCTCAGGTTACTTTTCCCTGCTGGCCACTTGCGGGCTCAGCTAATTATGCATGTTGCATGCACATCCTCCAGGGTGTGCTTAATGTTCAATAAAAGGTTATATAAGGCAACGATGGCTCTCTGTACAGGTTGCCCAGGTTGTCAGTCAAGCCCTGTGTCCTTTATTGAAACCCACTCACTATGTTATAACTAGAAGCTGCCTACTTCCCAGTTGCCTTGAATAAATTGAAACCTGTGGCTTGGGTGTTTGAAGGTGTTTGAAGGGTTAACATTGACACGGCTCTTCAAGATCGGTGAGCCGACACAGAACCAAACTGTAACCAAAAACTACTAAATACCAGAAAAAATGACCCAACACAAATGGGGACCAAACTGAAAAACTAACATCCTATCACGAACTGGAACCAAAATCAAATCGGATTGAAAATAACAGTGGTTTATTTCGAAGTTCAATGAGCAATTTCTACAAAGAACAAGATAAAAATATCTTGCACCTTATCAAGTACCTAGTATCTATTGAACAATATCCCAGATAAACCGTGTCCGTGCTGCTGACTCTCTCCTTAATAAATAGGTATCCCGTCGCTGGCTTGATTGACATAATAATCGCTAAACTGTCACCTCCCCATGATGATGGTGAGTGATTTGAGGGGAGGGGAGGGTGTGTGTAAGCTATATATACGGTCGTGTCATTTATGCCTGCAGCGCGTCATTTATGCCTGCAGCGTAAATACAGAACACAAACAACTCTCCTGTCACTGGCAAATCCTACTGGGCTTTGTTTATCAGTTTGAATTTCTGTATATTGAAAGGCGTAGGTCTGTAAAGAGAAGTAATGATGTCAGACAAATTCTATACTAGTATTTTCCCTGCTCTCACCTTCGACCGAGACTATTCTTAATAATGTAACTCGCACTTCATCTACTAGCTGGGGTTGAATGATATTAGTGTAGACATAAACGGCCTGCATAGGTCTTGTAATTATTTCTTTAACAAGGAATTTACTGTTCTTGATTGCATTTTCTTTTACGGTCATATTTGTGAACTGGCTATACTCAAATCCAAATCAAGCCGCCAATTTAGGACCTAGCCTAATCCTGGTGTAAAAATTAGCAGTGACATCATTTAACAAAGAATATGTATGGGTTGACTCATCATAATCTTGGGCAAGTCATATCTTCTACTCTTCGTAGGGCTTTTTGCACTTTTTATTCCATGTTTGACTTGTACGTCTTGATTCCTTAATTAATCTTCGTCAGTAAAGCCGTTATGCTATCGTAATGTTTCTTACCTCTCGAATAATTCAAAATACGTTTCTTCAGTCAGCACTAACCAATAAGCTGGCCCATCATCTTCATCCAATGAGGGCGGCTTCCATGCAGAGTCTTTGTAAGATAACACTAGCAACATGGCTTCTTTGGCTCTGATGCACGGCACAATCCAGCTATTTGGAATAAAAGAATTAGGGAACAAAATTTGTGCTAAACAGCTTTGTAGCTCGAATCCAGCTCGAGAGGAGAATTCAAACACAGTGTAATTTTGTAAAGTATTATTTGGAAATATTTGCATGTTGGTATTTAACGGAAGAGTGAGCAAAATTTCGTCCCTCATTGCTACAAGCTGATCAAGTCAGCGGCCAACTGTTGGATGAGTCTAGATAATTAGGCCACTTGACTAAATATTCAGTACACCCAGTACGTGTTCTAGTACGCACTTTCTGTCTTGTAAGTCTCGGAAGGAACGATCTTTTGAAGCTCTTGTTTGTAAAAAGTGCTCTGAATATCAGTGCCACTGCAATCGCTGACTTTGTAGGTGCGGAGAGGCTGCTTTTCTTTCAAGGATTTTAGATATATTATGTCACCGGTCCAGTTTGGATCCTACCCTTTATTACAAATGTTTTTTTTTTTTTGTTTATCCTCACTGAATCGACTTTTTTAAAGGACCTTGTGTTCAAAGCCCCGCCGTTCAAATTAACAAATGCTCGATATTTGTTTCAGCCATTCACTTGATTTGGCACCATTTTAATACTCCTATGGTCACTGTTTTTATAAGACGCTACGACGGCGGGTAAGTCATCCACGTATCTCTTCGTATTTCAAGCTTGCATGGGATGCTCAAGGAGACACGTCTGGTTTTGTATGTACCGTTCTGACCGTCGCGTTTATGTACGTATTCATTGTCGGTATTGTATTGTTTAATGTTGTATTATGGCATCACTTTGGCCACATGATGGTTTCTGTACTTGCCGCTCTTGTTGGACAAGAGAAATGAAACTTTCTTAGGCAATTTACTGAAAACCTCCTTCGATGCAGCAGCAACGGTAAGGCAGTCCTTATGTTTGTAAGGCACAACAGCATGTTTAGTGAAAACATCAATAACGGTGAGCAGACAAATGTACCCATCATTAAAATCTGCTAAATTCGAAACCTCCACTAAATCAGAAGACAAAACATTGTAAGAACTGCTGATATGAACCTTATTATTACGAATTATGGGTTGAAACATACATGCCTCCTCTCTGCTGAGCCAGTCTTTTATTGTTTTTAATGGGATATCTCATCCACTCGATTTCACCACTCTGACCAAAAATGCTGATAGCTGAACGCCAAACCTCCCGCGTGACTTGGTGTTCGTAGTAAATCTTCAACAACTGACACCTTCTAATATTAGCCATCACCAAAGCTCGAGAAACTTAATCAAGTGAATAAATGAATGACGTTTTTAATAGTAGTCATCACAGAGGAAAAACTCTCGTCCTTGCCAGACGAAGGAAGTTGTATAACTGATAAGGGTCAACTAAACTAATATCAATGTTAGGTGTGGTCTTCCATGATGCATGAATTGGGTTGAATTCCGTAGCTTCCTTTTATTAGAGATATGCTCTTTTATCACATTCTTACCAGACAAATTTTTCGTCTCTCTTTGGAGTCTTCAATTTTTAGCCCCAATTTTTCAAGAGCAGAAGAGGAAAAAACAATTAAATCTAACAAAATAACAGCTGTTGTACGAGTTCTTTTACTGACCCTCATGGAGAGTGGGAATTTATTCAGCGTCAGCTAAATATCGCTAAGGATAGTCAGTTGTATGTTGGCTGTTGTTACCGGATTGCTAAAATATGTCTGCTCGGCAGCTGGCCGGCTCTACTTTCTTCTCTCAACCATTTTATTACGAAGTCCAAGGGTCGCCAAATGATCCTCACCGGAGACTACAATTTCCCTACCATTAACTGGACCACGCTCTCTACTTCCCAATCGGAAAATAGCACTGCCTTTGAATTTCTGGAACTTCTGCAAGATCATGACCTCCTCCAGCATGTTGTGAAGCCCACTAGACACAGAACTGGTCAAAAATCTAGTTTACTCGATCTTGTCATCACCAATAGTGACCCTACTGTTTCCTCCATTACCCACTACCCTCCCCTTGGCCTGAGCGACCATGAAGTTCTCTCTTATAATCTCGAAATTGTTTTTTCCTGTATTGACTGGCCTGCTGAGCTTGGGGGTGGGACATGGACACCCAACTTGAAATTTTAGAGGTTTTCATTCTTGATGTCATTAAGAACTTCATTCCCATGTGTGCCCCATCTACCAAAAGTGCTCTGCCCTGGATGAACCAAAACATCAGGTCCTTGATTAGGCAGAAAAAACGTGCCTACAATCGCCTACGTGATCTCCTCTCCCCTACTAATATAGCCCTGTTTAAAGCTGCCCGGAGTGCTGTCGTTTCTGGGCTTCTCTCCGCTCGTCGTGGTTACGAGGAATCCCTCATTCTCAAAGCCAAATCGGACCCTAAGTCCCTTTTTGCTTATGTTAACCGTAATAGAAAGACTGCCCCCACTACCTGTCTGAAGAGAAACGACGGTCCTTGTTTGTTTGATGACCGGGATATTGCGGTCGAATTTGGCTCTCACTTTGCCTCGTCATATCGGGCCTGCGGCCCCGGTTTGCATTTGATGCTGCTTTGCTTCCTGCTCTTTTTCTGTTCTCAGATGTGGAAAATGCCTTCATCGCTTTGAGGGAGGATTCTTCCAGCGGCCCCGATGGCATTTCCCCTCTCTTTCTTAAATCTTGTGCAAATTCTCTTGCTACCCCCTTCTTCTTGGTTTTTCAAAGTTCCTTTTCTTCATGTACCTTCCCTACCCGTTGGAAAGATGCAAATATTACTCCTTTACATAAGGGTGGTTCCCTCCATGGTGTTAACAATTATCGCCTGATTAGTTTGCTCTGTGTCACCGCTAAAATTCTTGAAAGGTTTTTCTATAAATCTATCATCTGCATTTGTCAACGTCTCAATATTGTTTTTGAGTTCCAACACGTTTTCCTCCCAGGCCGCTCCTGCCAATCCAACCTTCTTGAAACTTACAACCACCTTACCACCTTACTGGACAAAGGGGTGCAATGTGATCTTGCTTTCTTCGACTTCGGAAAGCCTTTGATTCCTTCTCCCACTTCATCCTCCTTCACAAACTGTCCTCTTTGAATTTTCCTAAAACACATATTGCTTGGATCAGTTCTTATCTTTCTCATAGACGACAACGTGTTAGTCTCAGAGGTTCCACAAGTGACTGGGTCCCCGTTACCTCGGGGGTCCCCCAGGGGTCTTATCGCTTTGGGCCCTCTTCTTTTCAACCTTTTCCTGTACAACCTCCATTCTGTCATCCGATCCTTTAGCAGAAGCTATGCAGACGACCTAAAAATTCTCTCTCCCGCTTTTCTTCACAAAGATCTCCAACAAGACATTGATGCCATTGCCACCTGATCGACCAAAAACTGTCTTGCCCTTAATCCTCTCAAATGCGTGGTGCTGCATTTTGGGCATAACAACCCTACCTGCAGCTATCACCTTGGTAAAACTATCCTTTCTACTAACACGTCCCATAGGAAATTGGGCATTTTGGTTGATTTTTCCTTGAAATGTCATGCCAATACTGATTACATCATCGGCAAAGTCTTCAAAAAAGCCCACTACATTTTTAAAACTTTCTCTGCTGTCTCACCTAAGCTGTTTGCTCTCCTGTACAAAACCTTGCTTCGCCCTACGCTCGAATTCTGCTCACAGGTTGGCTGCTCCTGTTATGCTTCTTTCTTCGCCCGTTTTGAGACTTGTCAACGCCCCCCCACTAAATGGTGCCTCCCCTTCAAAAATTTTTCTTATGATGAACGTCTTTGCAAACTAAACTTGACCTCGGTCAAAACCAGGTTCCTCCGGGGTGACCTTATCCTCACTTACCAAATCTTAAACCACCTTATTGACGTACAGGCAGCCGACTTTTTTTGTCTTTTTCACTATGACCAGGTGGCATTCCCCTCAAACTCTGCGGTAGTGTCTCCTCCGGCAATGTTCGGCACCGATTTTTCTCAGAACGCGTGGTTGAGGCCTGGAATGCCCTTCCTGTTTCGGTTGTTCTTTCCACTTCGCTTGATTCTTTCAAAAGTCGGCTGGACCTTTTTCTTGCTTAGGCTTGTCCTGGTGGTTTGGGTGTGTGTGGAATGTGGGGTTTCCTGCGCGCGGGGGGGGGGTGCTTCTTGGCTTTTGCTTGCACCGTCGGGTTCTCTATTCTATTCTATTCTATGGTGAAGCTTCACAAACAAGAAGCATGGTTTCAGTTTTAACTGTTAAATGGTTTGCTAAATATTTCCTAGTGCTGGCACAAATTTGAACAAATTTATTAGTACCTATTTGCGGTTTTATGTTTACATCGATTTAAAATGTACAATATATAGCATTGTACCTGTTTGGAGTTTACCAGTATTTCTTTTTAGAGTTTGATTTTTGAATCGATTTTAAGATCTACACCATACAGCATTTTACCTGTTTTCAGTTTGCCAGTGCCTTTTTTAGAGTTTGATTGTTTGCATCGATTTTAATGTTTACAGCATACCAGATTGACCTATTTGGAATTGACAGTACCTCTTTTTAGAGTATTATGTTCACATTGATTTAAGATTTACCACATCAGGATTATACCTCTTTTTAGTTTGTTGTTTGCATCGATTTTAAAATTTACGGTGTGCAGCATAGTATCTCTTACGAGTTTGACAGTATCTCCTTTTAGACTTTGATGTTTACATCGATTTTGAGATTTACAACGTACAATATTATACCTCTTTTTAGTTTGAGGTTTACATTGATTTTAAGATCTCCAGCATACAGCGTTGCACCTCTTTTTTATAGTTTAACATTTGCATCGATTTTAATATAATAATAATAATAATAATAATAATAATAATAATAATCATTTTGTTGCCGGAGCAACAGGTTTGGCAAGGATCCTGAGGATCGCTGACTGCCAGCCTTAATAGGGGCTGCATTTAAAATGTGTGTAAAGAAAAACTATAAAAAAAACCTTGAAAGATAGGGAATGTGAAAGGGGAAAATAAAAACTAATACCAGATAAAATTTTAAAAGCTTGCATATAGGTAAAAATTAATTTTTTTAAATTGCATGACCAATGGAAAGGTGGGTTAGGATATCGACTGCCTTACCACCAAGGCTAGACCTGCTGGGGACACAAAGATCCCCGATGGTATTGCCAGTCGAATGGAAAAGAAGGAGAATGATGGATGGCCATTTGTCAAAAAACGAAACAATGAATAAAATACTTAAAAAATGTAAAGAGTTTAAAAATTTTAACGTATGTAGATCGTCACGTTAAAAAAATTATATAAATATTTCGTTGCGAAGCAAGGACAAGGATCAATGATCGCTAATAGTCCGCCTAAAAAAAAGCAAATATCAGAACAGAAAAGGGCACACCCAATAAATAAAGGCCGATTGTCAATATAAAAATGTGTAAATTAGATGTTATGAAAATTTCTTTTAAGAAAACATGATAAATCCACTTTATGAAGCGATCTTCTGAAGGAGTTTACACCTTGCAAATTAATTAGATCATTTGGCAGCGCGTTCCAAACACGAACCACCCTCACTGCAAATAAATTTGATAGGCCAAAGTTAAGGTTTACAGCATTGTACTTCTTTTTCGAATTTGATGTTTGCATCGATTTTAAGATTTGCAGTGCACAGCATAGTACTTGTTTGGAGTTTGGCAGTACCTCTTTTTAGAGTTTGATGTTTGCATCAATTTTAAGATTTACTACTTATTGCTTTGTACCTCTTCTTAAGAGTTTGATGTTTGCAACGATCTTAAGATTTACAGCATACATCATGTACCTATTTGGAGTTCGCCAGTACCACTTTTTAGAATATGATGTTTACATTGATTTATCTATTTTAAAATTTGCAGAATACAAAAATGAACGCAACTCTTGTTCAACACTTTAATAGTGCAGTACATAACGTATAAGTTACAATGATCTTTTCTACCTTTCTTAACAGCATTGTTTAATTGTAAAATTCCCTTCTTTGAGAGTACTAGTTGTTTTAGTGCACTCTTACTTGTAACCACGTAATTTAACAAATTAAAAAAAAGTAGTTAAAACGGAAGAATAAAATGAAACTACAAAACATAACTCCTATTGATTTAAAAACGAAGATTGGTCATTATTACGTTTAGTTCATGAAGCGCTTGACAAGGTGCACCATTCTCTCAAAACTCGTTCAGGAAATTCAACTCGCCATTTTGGTCATTAGAGCAGTACAACTTAAGATACCCAAAAGGGATAAAAAAAACATATTCCTCTAATTTATAAGACTTATTTATTTATCTACAAATTATATTGCTACAAATTATCTTACCACCAAATACACAAGTTCGAATTTTTTCGCAGCAATATCTGCATCAGAGGTGTGCATATTAAAAAGTTCTTTGGTAGTGGCACAACTCAAGTTTTTTTATATCATTTTTATGGCTTCGCAGCTAGTAAATCAATAAACACACTGCAATCTTTTTAACAATGTAAATGTAAATTAAATAATGGTACCAATTGTTACTGAATTCAACTAACCATGCCATACAGAAGACACCAAGTGTTTAATGACACTCCGAGAAAAACCACTACGTCACTATCATGTTACGATGTTTTTAGCATAGAATGACAGATGGTTTCGTTACCGTTCCCCATCACTGGTGAACTCAGCTAAACCATCGTAGAAAATAAAAAAAAAACAGTTTTAATTACACACTGAGAGAAAAAACACTAAGTCATTATCATGTCACAGTGTTATTAGCACCAAGAATTTATAGGGTTGGGGAGGAGAGTTTGTGACTGAGACCCCATACTGAAACGTCTTAGATACATTCACATTAGTTCAGTCTTAGTTTATAGAGGGCACCACGTGGTTTATGTGGGAATTTCTACTCAGTTTTTAGCCTAAAATTAAACTAAACTAAATGAAACTAGCTTAAGTTTAATTATTATTTAGCCTAGCTTAGTTGTCATTTAGTTTACTTTAGATTTGGGCTGAAAAATTAGCAAAAACTACCAGATAGAACACGTGGCGCCCTCTGAAAACTCGGCAGAACTAATAGGGACGAATCTAACATGTTTCAATAGGGACTTTTTAGAGTTACAAATTCTCCTTCCAAACCCTATAAATTCTTGTTAGCACGTAATGACAGGTGGCTGCTTTACTGGTTTGCGTTTAATGAACTCAACTAAACCACTGTAGATAAGAAAGAAAAAAAAACTTTAGTCTATCACGTCACAATATTATTATAACAGATTACAAGATGGTTAGTTTACTGGTCTCAATGTAACTGAATGCAACAAAACCATGCCAAGCCAAACAGTCTCTGTTAATCATAAATAAATACAGTTGCAATTCTTGCCTTTTGGACTTAATGAGAGAATTCCTGAGCAGACAAATGAAGCCAACCTCCCCCCCTCCCCTTTGAAATCAAAGTTTGAAGCCCTGCTGCTTAGGCAGACTGACCTGGCTCAAAACGGGTTAGGTTATTGATAAATAAATAGGCTGCAGATGCAAACCTATTTCCATTGCCATTCAGTTACAACAGCATGATGACAATACTACTTATTATAAATCAAAATACTGAAACATATCTGAGCTAAGAACCTAAATCATTTACGACATACCTACCTGCACTTTAGACTTTTCATCATGTTTCTTTGTATGCAATTTAATTTACATAATGTAACCATACGAATAATATTAGGATTTTTCTCATTTTCACTTGCCCTGCCTTCTTTGTGAAAAATCTGTAGTCATTGCGAAACAAAAGAAAAAGTGTTAGGTACATGCATATATTGCCGTAGTAATTCAACTGTTAGCTTTAAAAGAAAATCCTGTATACCTTGAGAGTAAATAAAACGCTTGACATTGTTCTCTCCGGAATAAGTTCATAGCGACTCGCATCAATAACTTCATTTGGTGGGGTAATAATCACCTGGAAAATTGTAACCAAAAACAAAAACTAAATTAATTGACCAAAAAAACCTAAAATTAAGCAAAACCAAGAATTTATAGGGTTTGGGAGGAGAATTTGTAACTCTAAAAGTCCCTATTGAAACACGTTAGATCGGTCCCCATTAGTTAAGTCCGAGATTTCAGAGGGCACCACGTGTTCCATCTGATAATTTTTGCTCATTTTTCAGCCCAAATCTAAAGTAAACTAAATTACAACTAAACTAGGCTAAGTAATAATTAAAATCAAGCTAGTTTCGTTTAGTTTAGTTTAATTTTAGGCTAAAAATTGAGTAGAAATACCCACATAAAACACATGGCGCCATCTATAAACTAAGACTGAACTAATGTGAACGTATCCAAAACGTTTCTGTATGGGTCTCAGTCACAAATCCTCCTACCCAACCCTATAAATTCTTGGCAAAACTAAGCAACAGTGAAAATACAGCTATGGTTGCATTCATTGTTCAGCAGGGAATAATACAAGAGAACCTTCGGTTCAATTTTGTTGGTTTTTGGAACCCGAGATAATGATTAATTAGGGACAGAGGGCATAACATATTGCAAAGGTCGAGGGCGAATTTCTTGAACCATCACAAGACAACCTACTGTGAAAGCATTTGCGAGGAATGTGTTAGTTAATGAAGACCGAAAGTTTGAGGTTAAATGGTGTTGTTAGATGCTGTCACGCATTTGCCTAATCAATCATGGTGATGCCCTTATAGAAAACCCCCTAAAAAATTTGTCTGTATAGCTAGGAAAAAGTTTTTTCCCATAAAAATAATTATGTAAATAAATACAAATACAAATACAAAAAAAAAATAATACTGTAACAGCTCCTTGTTACATGGGCATTATTCCTAACGTGAAACTGTAAGTGAAACTTATGAAAGCGTAACTTGGCTTTCTAATTTGCGCTCTTACATGAAAACCGCAAGTCGGGTTAAAAAATTAGGTAAAGCAGGTAAAAAAAACATCATCGTGACAACAACAACTAATTATCTTTTGCGTAGTACTAAAGAAATCAAACGTACTATTTGCTACCTTAAAAAACCCAATACAACACAATTGGTCAAGTAACCACATCATTGTGCGTGTGTGACCGTCGTCCATGTGACAAGTAACAAATCACCAACCAAAGATCCCTCTCCCTCTTTTCTGTGACGCTGCGGCTGTGCCACATAATAAGAAAGGTGCCAAGTTTTCCATGGACACAAATTTCACTTTTCACTACAAACAAACACTGCTCACGTACTATAAGCCCGATCTTCTCTCAATATTGCTCATTTTTAACTGTACACTTACATTGTTCCAGCAACATAACAAACACTTTAATACTCAATAAAAAAATATTATTACGGTTATGGTATCTTCTAATGTCAATATAAATACTGACTTTAAATAATGCAACCTATTACTGCCTGTCGGCAGTCATTTACACGCCATTGCGTGCACATGCGCAAGTTGGCGAGAACAAAAGTTCATCACTCCTCCTCCTGGTGTGGGGCAGGTTTAATATACTTTTGGCGAGAGTCTCGAGCGCTCATTGAAGACAACAGAAAGGTATGGTAATTGGTAACTCTATTCAAAGGCAAACATTGGGATAAACATTAGAGGCTATCTCAACTGTAAAAATTTGTTTTCTTCAACAACGTTCTTCAGCTAGTTCATAATTCTTAATTACACTGTTCAAAATTTAAATGTATGAATGCAGTTTTCAGCAGTGCTTACTAGCTGCAAACATCTGACAGCCTGACGAAAAAAAGCCAAAATGATAATAACATGTACCTTTTCGCATTTCCAGTATTTGTACGATCGAGTTAAGGTTAGGCATAATAATTTAACAAATATTTTAAAATTAATAAACCGTAAATTACAGGGTCTTGTGCCACTTCTTCAAAGCCGATTTTAGTACGAAACTCAGGTGGATGTCATCGCACGAGACTCCTCAAAGATGGCAACGTGGGAATATTCAAATTGGTCTATTGAAAAGAGGATTTTGATGGCAGATGACGTCAACTGGCTCCTCAACGTCACTTTCCGTAGTCTATGCAACTGCTCCACGTGCTTTTTCCAAACAATCCCCATTTTTAATTTTAGTTGAAATTGTAAATTGCTATCCTTTGATATTATTTCGTCGGCAATCCATCCATGCTTTGCATTTGGTTTATTGTTGATGCTGTAGAGCTTCGCTCCTACATCAAAGGTTAGTTTGGTCTAATGACTAGTTGATTTTAATTGACGCGTTTGTGCATGTTTGATCTTTGACTCAGTTGACCAAAATATGAGCAAGAGTTGCATGTCGATATAATGTTTGAGGAATAATTTCATTTCGAGGTAAAATAAAAGCTGTTTTCCCTTTGGTACAGTGTACTACCTTTATACTGCATACTTTTTAGCACGTTTAAAATTGTTACTGTAAATAACCAGTAGTGCACGCTATTCATCTGTGAAAAAAGCCATTGCTAATAGCACACACTAAAATAGCTTATTGGTTAAGCATTCCAAGCACTCTTTTCTGTGCAGGAATAGGAAATTGAACCAGAGCAGAATAAACGATCAACGATGCGATCATTGAGGAAGATAGACGCGACGCTCAAACGCAGAATGGCTGCTATTAATTAAAAGTTGATTTCAAATTTTGATATTAACAATTAAAACATCCAAAAGAAGTTTGGATCCGAGAGGATTTCTAGGTAGGAAACATTCGTAACCTACTTGCAGTCAAGCAATCAGCAGACAAAAACTGCAAATGCATAGAAAGCTGAAAGTACTAGCGAGAAAGGGCAACAAGGCCTGTAAAAACAGGGCAAAGGTAATTTTAGTGGTCAGAGAAACCAAAAAACCGAGGCTGAAGGTCATTAGCTTGGTAAAACCAAACAGCTGCCTGGAAATCCTCCAACTGCAAGCAAAAGAGGGTTTTTGGAGAGGGAAGTAAAATGTGTTCAGTATTTCAGTGGAGTTGATGATGAAACTAAGCATGGAGCAGTGCCAGTAATAAGCATTAAAGTAACTGGATATTCCAACATAGGTTTATTGAGACAGGAACCAGTTCAACAATCATTTTCAGTGCCACAACATGAGCATTGCAGGCAAAGTGCATGAAGTTGAGGAGTGATTGCTGCACCACGTTCGTCCTGGTGCCAGAAAAATACAAGGCCTTGGATATAGGCATGGAAGGGCTCAATGGCCAGCGGATCACTATAGAGCAAGTGCACTTTAGCACAATAAAGTATAAAATGCTACAAGTTTAAGCATGTGCTGACATCAAACCGTAGCTTCACGCATTTCGATGAGAACAAAATTGCCTGTAACTTGGCACAGAATGAATACGTTTGCCATATGGGAGACTAGAGGAATTATTCAGGCCTAAATGCAGGAATGGAGTCGGGTGTGGTGACTGAATGCTCATTAGTCCTTGGGGATCAGTCCCTGTTCTTGTGCCAAAAAAGTAATCAGGAGCTGAAAGTTTCTGCATTTTCTACCACCTTACGAATGCTAAGACAGTAGAAGACAGTCAACTAAGAAGTAATGCCAGCCCAGTACTTTCAGTGCTTGGCAAAGCCAACAGGTTCACCATTTTGGACATGAAGTCAGCTTTTTTGCAGATAGGAATGGGGGGCCAGTAGCAAAAAATGCAACTGTGTTAAGTGTCATATAGGGCAAAGGAGTTCAAAAATTGCAACATAGGCTATGCAATAGATAACAATCCTATGGGAGGCTAATACACATGGCACTTGGTAATGCTTAGTACTAGTTGAATTACATGGTTGATTTGTGCATTTATAGCACTACATGTCAATAACACATAATTCATATTTCTGACATTTTGTATTTTGTAAATTTTGTAAATCTCAACAAGGTACATTTTTGTGCTTAGAAAGTCAACAATTTAGGACATACTGCAATATAGCCGAGGTAGAATGGAACCACAGCCAAAAAAAGGTTTTGGTAATTAGGGACTTTCTAGAGCTGCAGAATATGAAGAGCTTTGGTAGATATCTTGGGATGATTGGCTACTATCCAGCATTCATAAGAGATTTCCACGCCAAGCCAGCATCTCTTTGTAAACTTCTGAAAGGTAGAGCAACTTGTGCGTGACAGCAACCACAGTCACAGGCAGTACAAAAAGACAGTTTATCAGTGTGTGGTTTAGCATTACCCGATTTGGAGAAAACCTTCGAAATTTCTTTGGATGCTTCCATTTATGGTTTTGGAGCAGTGATTTTCCAACATGTGGAGGCAGACTTGAACTGGATATAGTTTCATTGTGCCAGTGGCACAGGCGCCCTTAGACTACCATGCTTTCGGCGCCACATTGGTATAGTCTATTTTTTTCTCCTCTTCTGCCCGCTGATAACCTTTGCTTTCAAGCAATAATTCCCTTCTCTCTTGTCCCTCCCTTTACTTACGTTTTTAACACATTTTTTAAACTCACTGCCCTCTCCCTAACCTAAGCCAAAATTTTCAAAAGCTAGCATTACTAGAAATAAAAAATGTGAATTGAAGAATGCACTCCGAAGCCAGAAATGACAATAAAATATGAAAATAAGTAAAGCTTCTTGAGCTCGAACACCAAACTTTGCTTCTGCTTGGTGGGATTAGAGTGCTTCACCAAACCCCTTGACGGTTGGAGGCACCATCACTTGATGTTTCCTGTAAAATGCGTGTCGCCCCTCCCCGGTTATTTCGATAAATGGCACAGGCACCTTCCCTACCCAGCCCAACTCTGCGTGGAGGGACATGGGCTAGTACATTTGCTGGCAGGAGACTGTCAGAATGCGAGAAAAACACATTGTTTCAGAATTAAAAATGGGTGCATTAATGTTTTCTGTTTGAAAGGTCATGCCTTGCATTGAAAATGTACCATTTATCCTCGAAACAGACCATTCGTCTTTTTTGCCCAAAGTTAAAATCCAACTGGACGGTTTGGAAGATGGAACCTGGAAATCCAGGGAATGGCTTTCGTAATATGTTAAAAAAACATAGTACAAATTGTTGTGGCAGATGCAATTTCGTGAATGTATGAGGACTATAAAAACCGCATTATTCTCGCAGATTGTAAGATAGAAAAAGTAAAGGCATCGATATACCCACCGGACTCCCATCTCCAGATGAGATACGTATTGTACAGGTTACTAACTAGTGGTCAGTGTGCCCAATTACCAGGTTAGCAATGTAGTGGAGGTTTACCAGCCATTGATAACAACAGTACTGGTACAGGGAAATAGTTGGGATGAAGAGATCTTACGTAAGGTCTGCATTTAATACACAAAATACCTTCCAGACATTTCCACAAATGTTTATTACACAGCAGCTAATCGCAGATCGAAGTTGCTATTATCGCTATTATTGCTATTTCTATTATCGCTATTATCGCAGGGTGGGTAAGGGTGATTTCCGCGATAGGCTCCAGCAGTCCTGTCAGGAGATAGCCTTTGAAATGCCCTGCGTCTTGAGGCTTGGGAGAATGCCAGTTGCCCCTTGGCTTGTCCCAGGTGGCAGTTTCATTTTTGCTCTGGCGTCCCTCCCGAAGGGTTCCACTCTACCAGCAAGGTACTTACAGGAGTTCCGGCGGCTGAGTTCTCAGTACGCCGGTTATCAGCGCCTGTATACTGATGGGTCGAAGTCCGACGTTGGCGTGGCGTGTTCTTGTGTGTGTAAGGGTGTAACGGTTGCCCATCGCCTTCCATCAGGCTATTCTGTGTTCTCTGCAGAGCTTTTGGCTCTCGGTTTGGCGGTGGAATGGATCCTTGACCTTCAGGGCACGCATTTCATTGTCTTTAGTAATTCCATGAGTGCCCTGGAGTCCTTGGCGAATTACAATCCTCGGAACCCCTTGACACAACGTGTCCAAGCTTTGCTTTCCCGCTTGCCTGGCCAGCGGAAAATCGTGCTTTTTTGCTGGATCCCGGGCCATGTTGGGATAGCAGGGAATGAACAAGCTGATTCTGCTGCGAAAGGGGCCCTTTCTGGCCCTCTCGGTAGGGATCTCAGCCTTGTTCCCTCAGATGCCTTTCCAACTCTGCGTCTGAGGTTACACGCTTTTTGGCAAACCTTGTGGGACAGACA